>PVJL010007813.1:0-73675 GCA_004026885.1 Lyroderma lyra | reverse complement strand
AGGGGGTGGGAGAGGAGGGGGGGAAGCTAAATATAAGGTGATGGAAGGAGAAGTCACATTAGGTGGTGAACTTATTATACAACAAGTTGACAATGCACTGTAGAATTATATGCCTGAAACCTATGTAATCCTTGCTAACAGATGTCACCCCAATAAGTCTAACAATAAAAATGAATTAAAAAAAAAAAAAAAAAGAATGCTGAACTGATTTTTCAAATGGAGGCAAACAGGCATGTCCTCAAGAGGAAAGGATTTCCTTCCCCCAGGACAGAATTCAATTGCTTGGGTGTAGACAAAAATTATATTGCAGTGCTATCAGTTACAGTACGTTAAATGCAGAGTTGTAACATGACTTCCACAGACAGAGTCAGATAATGGTAAGGGTGTGCTTTAGATGATGGACTTTCAAATGAAGCACACAGTTTTCTTTGAGCTATAATAACTCATCCTTTTGGTTCACAGAAAAGGACTTTGCAATTTTGGTTAGCATATGACAGAAATAAATTGTTATGGTCATGGTGATAACCTCTGTCTCATCTGTCTTTCATTTCACCTCAAGGAATTACTAAATATGGAATAAAATCATCTGAAATTATAATGTTGTTCCAAACTCTGCTATGGTTAAATATGTTGTCTAAAAGCAATGTCTGACATACCACCTTTAGACAGTACAATGGTGGTGATAGGGAACTCTTTCACATTTTCCTGACTGTTAAGTCTGTGGACACGGAGAGAGAAGATACCTACTAAGAAGGGCTCCTGGTGGCTAACTGGGCTCAAATTCAAAAAAAGAGCCTAGCAGCCATTTCTACACGGGTTCCTCATGCAATCTGCACTTCACGGAGAATCCCTCACTGAAATGCATGCCTGGACTGAGTTCTTGCCAGCAGGGCAAGCCCTTATAAAAGAGTTCCTGTGATTGTATTTCAGCCAATAGGACTGAGCCTTTCCATGTCCAATTAGAGCAGTGCAGCTATCAGTATTAGCATCTCCACTGACCAATCAGAGTGGCTCCATTCTGCCCAATCAGGACAGTGTTTTGGGGACCAATGAAAGTGCCAGGATTTGGAGCTTTCATTTGCATGGACCAATCAGTGAACAGGGGCGGGGACTTCTGTCTATATAATCAGCTCCCCTCTGGCTAGAGGTGGAGCGTTTTTCCTATTTACTGAAACTTGAGTAGTGTGATGGAAAACACTGAAGATGTCTCCCGGGAGCAGAGCAAATGTAGAGTTGCTCAAAGTGGGGAACCACTCAGAGAACCTCAGCAGAGGTGTTGAAATCAGAGCACCTTCCGAGCAGCCCTGAGCACCTCAGCAGATGAGCTAAGGTTGGGGCAGCGCAGGACAGGACAGCTCAGCTCAGGGTAGAATGGAGCGAGGCAGGCAACTCAAAGTGGGGTGGGATGGGGCTGCTTAGGGAGGGACAGAGTGGGGCAGTTTGTGGTAAGGGATCGCTGGGGGAGCGAGGTGTGGAGCTGAAAGCAGAGATCTTGCTGAGTATCCGAGTACCTCAGCAGAAGAGCTCAGAGCAGAGCAGCTCACAATACCTCATTAGAGTAGCACTAAAGAGCTGAATAACTCAGAGCAGAATAGCACAGCAGAGTGAAGCTGGCTACGGGCCTCCTTTCCCCAGGGCCTCCTTACAGCCAAACTGTTTCACAGCCTACTGTTTCACAATTGAGTTCTTCCACAGCCATGCTGTTCTCAGGTCTGTGCTATATCACAGTTAACTTCTTTGTACTGAATAGCTTCCTTCTTCCCTCCTCTGCCCCCATCTAGTCTGCCAAGATGGCTCCAGTCTGGTCTGGGGAGACATCTTTGGTGTCTCAGCTCCAGTCATGGAAACAGTGGGAAAGGATAAGTGTACTCTCATATTCCCAAGGAATTTCCCCTCTTTCACACAGACTTCCAGAGAACTCTGGTGGGTGAGGACCACAGCCGCTCCCTACCACCTTCAGGCTCTCCAATGGTTGAACTTCAGGTTAGACTTCTGTCAAGAGTTGGCACCAATGTACTATTTTCATATTTCTCTACAAAAAAAGATTATTCAAAGGGAAAAATATATAGTCTCCCTTAAAATGCAGCTCAGAAACCTATGTAGGGAATGATTCTATTTTTGTCTTTTTAAAAAATGATAGGTGTAAAAGAAGACTAAAAACACGTATTCTGGGATCTGCACATGATGAAACACCAGGTCACAGTGGTGTGACTTGTCATCCATGGTGGGCAGCTCAGGATAAGGGAGAGATCACTGAGAGAGGGAATGGGGTATAGGAGCAAGACCCGGGCAGCTGTGTCCATAGTATCCTGGATAGGGGATGACAGACAGTTGGTGGGAAAAGGATTGGGAAGCCTGTACAAGGTTGAGGTAATGAAGGGTGAGTGCCTTGCTCTTTGGTAAGAACGATGTCTGTATAGTCCACTCTGTACATCTGTTGACACTGATGAGAGAAGACAAATCAATGAACAACATGTAGATTTGGCGTCAACAGCAGAGGGAACTGCTTTAATAGACATATGGATATTTCAAACAGAAAAGCTATCTTAGCAAATGTATTTTTTACTCTTTTCAAAATGTACTCTTTATCACTAAAAAAGAAAAAAAAGGAGCTAGGTGTAATGCCACCTGGTGGGCACGTCCAGGATTGCAGCCCTGAGAGTCTCAGACCAGGGACCTCAGCAAGGTGGATGGGAGGTATGGAAGTTGGGAGAATGACTTTGTGGGAACGGGCAGCGTTTTCTGGATTTTCATTTAACTGGGGCAATTCCTTTGAATCCATCACTTTTCTAGGACATAAAAGCACATATTCTGGGATATCTAACCTTGGATTGGAAGACCAGCAGCGGTCTGAACTGAGAGTAAATCTGCAACGGTGAGCATGTATTTCAGGTGGTAGACCTAGAGAGGACACGAAACACACACACACGTATGTACACATGAACGCACACAGAGTCTATTCAGTTTTTTTTAATTTACTTCATTACACCATGAAATTGGACAAAACTAATCCTTTTACCAAGTCCTGAAAATATGTCCACATTATCTTTGTCAATCTGTTCACAAATATTTTCTTTCTTCAAAATTTTACCAAAGTACCCTTCTTCCTGAATACAACATTGCAAACAATGTATGAAAGTATATTTATAAGCTGAAATTGTCCTGTGTTTCTTATTGGACTTATTCCCACCCCCTGACACAAAGGGTTCTGTTATAGAATGGTGCCGCCTCTGCAGTTAAGTCTCTGTATGTGAGGGATACTCAAACCTGCACATGCTCATGGTCTTTTCCAAGAGATTTCATATTACTCACCTTCAATTGCATCTTGTCTTTTACACTTAATATTACTTCTCAGGATTAAAAAGGATATTTCTGTGATACTAGTTCTTGTGATTTTAGCCTGTTTTAACATGTTGATCTTTCCTTTATATTTACGTAAACTCTTCATTTAAATTTCTTGCCAAACTCTTTGTTTCATAGGAGTGGTGTTACCTAAATCATGGATACTAACCAAATATCTGAGGTATAGTTGGCAAATATTTTCTCCAAAGTCTTCTTCAAAAAATCCTTTGTTTTTAAATTTAAAACTTGCTTTTCAATTTCATAATATTGTGACCTAAAAATTTTACAGATTATAGTTTTTAAAATATGTTGAACAACACCCTGGGAGCATATAATGATATCTGATAGAGATATTGGAACATTCAGAGCCTTGGAGACATGAATGTACAATGGAAAAACTTTAGAGTAATTACAGAATGAGCTGCTGATCAGGAAACATCAAATGTTCCTCTGAGTTACACATATTCTTCTAACATCAGTACACTGGTATCCATAATGGTCATAATGGTGGGTAACTTGAGTAGATGTTAGGATTAAAAAAGATGAAATATAAAGTACATCTTACTTAAAGCAATGCCAGCCTTCTCCCTGAGGCTCAGCCAGTGCCTACAGCTTTTTCCCAATATTTAAAGGTCATTCAAGTCCCCCAACACATGCCATAATACTTGAGCAGGTTTTCTAATTTTCCTCTGAGGACACCTGTAAGGAAGGTATCAGTGAGTCCCACTTCACAGATGAGGAAGCTTAGGCTGACAGAATCTGACCTCTCTCCAAATGAGCGGCAGGATGGAAATGAGGTTCCATCCTTCACCCTCCATAGAGGACACAGAGCAGCGTCCCTTTTAGAAGATGAGCTTCTGGAGAAATGATTGGTCACACTTCCTGCTATTGTGGTCCCACAAGGACTTCTTCGACAACCCCTCTGGGTGATGAAGACAATAGAGGGGATGAAATCCAGCCCTTATGCCAAAAGACCTGAGTGTCGGACCACATCTGTTGCTGATCCTTGAAGAGGTGAGTGGGGTTTAGGCAGAAGCTCAGGTGCTGCCCTTGTGACAGGTAATCTAGAGGGAACAAAGTGCTGTGTATGGACCTTCTATTCAAGTGACTCATCATTATGACCATTATTCAGATCAGGGTACTTTTAGGGGAATTTCATTAATCAGGGAGATTACTCTGAAGGAATCACTAGCAGAGTAGATAAAGCAGAGGATGGAATCAGTGGTTTGGAAGACAAGGTAACAGAAAACACACCATTGAAAAAAGAAAAATTCCAAAAAAATGAGGACAGTTTAAGAGACCTCTGGGACAACATCAAGTGTAACAACATTTGCATCAAAATGGAACTAGAAAGAGAAGAGAGAAAGCAAGGAATTGAGAATGTATTTGAAGAAATAATGACTGAAAGCTATCCTAACCAGGTGAAAGAAATAGACATACAAACCCAGGATGTGCAGAGTCCCAAATAGGTTGAACTCAAACAGGCACACACCAAGACACATTATAATTAAAATAACAAAAGTTAAAGACAAAGAGAGAATATGAAAAATAGCAAGCATGGCATAATTGGAGGACTTCTCAACCCTATAGAGATATTATTAAAACCATATCCCTAGGCCCAATCATAAACCCATTCAGATTCTCTGAAGATTCTTTACTGGAATATGGATGATGCCAAGGATCCAGATGATTTGCATGTAGCAAGACTTTCAAAATTGGAAAACCATTCATCTAAACCATGGTCCTCACATGCTAGGACTTTTGGAGCCTTCAAGGGAGTCCAAACAGGGGTCAGACACAGTAGATATTCAAGGAAGACAAGTTATTATTGAAAAATAACATTCCATTGTATGTACATACCACAGTTTCTATATCCATTCATCAGTTGATGGACATTTGAGTTGTTTCCAATTTGGGATGATTATAAATAAAGTCATCATAAACTTTCATGTATACATTTTTATGTATAAATATTTCTCCTGTATCTCCCTGTCCAGAGAAGAGCCACCACAACTACTGCAAAATTTAAGAGATGTAGTAGGAAGAATTTGCTGAAATAGATAACCCAAGAGGGTTATTGATTCCTCCAGGCAAGTTTAAGTCCTGGAGGTAACTCTATATTTACATTTTGTGGAACTGCCAAAATATTTCCAAAATGACTGTATCATTTTGAATTCCCACTAGCAATATAAGGATTTCATTTCCTCCACATCCTCACCTATACAGGCAAATGTCTGTCTATTTTATTACAGCCATTCTAGTGGGTGGGAAGTGGCATCTCATTGTGGTTTTGATTTGCCTTTCCAATGTAACTAATGATGTTGAGTATCTTTTTGTGTCTTCATTAGCCATTTGTATATATTTTAGAGTGATGTCTATTCAAACCCTTTGCCCATTTTTACAATGAGCTCTTTGTCTTTCTATTGTTGAGGTATAAAGGTTTTTAATACGTTGTAGTTTTTATACATTGTGGTTTTTATACACTAATTGCTTGTCTCTTATCAGTTACATGATTTCCAAAATTTACACCTATTCCATGGTTTGTCTTTTCACTTAACTGTGATGTCCTGTGCAGTAAAAAATATTTTTATTTTGATGCCTAATTTAACATTTTGTTTACTGCACTTTAATTTTCTTGACTCAGAAACCATGGCCTAACTGAAAGTAATGAAATTTTATCCCATGTTTTCTTATAAGAGTTTATAGTTGTAGATCTTAAATTTATGTCTATCAATCACTTTGAATTAATTTTTATATGTAATGTGAAGTAGGAGTCTAACTTAATTTTTAACATGTGGATATTTAGTTATCCTGATATCATTTGTTGAAAAGACTGTTCTTTTCCATTTAGTAGTCTTGACAGCCTTGTTGAAAATCAATTGACCATAAATGCAGGGGTTTATTTCTGGACTCTCAATTTATTTCATTGATCTATATGTTTATCCTTATGCCAATACCACAAAGTGTTTATTAATGTAGATTTTTTTGATAAGTTTTGAAATAGGGAAATATGAATCCTTCCAGCTTTGTTCTCTTTTTTAAATACTGTTTTGATTATTCTGGGTCTCTTGTATTCTATGTGAATTTTAGGGTTACTTTGTCAATTTCTACAGAAACGTTAGGATTTTAATAAGAATTGTGATGAGTTTTAGATCACCTTGAGTCTTATTGCCATCTTAACAATATTTAGTCTTCCAATCTATAAAAATGGAAAAAAGTTTCTTTTTTTTTTTTTTTTTTTTTTTTTTTTTTTTTTTTTTTTTTTTTTTTTTTTTTTTTTTTTTTTTTTTTGCTTTTTGGTATGTGGGTAGCTCCCTGACTGGGAATCGAGCCCAGGCTGTAGCACTGACGGCGCCAGTGCTGAAGCCTTAAGCCACTACACCATCAGGGAACTCCCAAAAGTTTCAATTTTAATTGAAGAAGAAAGCAAATTCTTTTTCCCATCCACTTTTCTGGTGGGAAATTGTAAAATAATACAATTATCTACTGAATACTTAATGTATGCCTTTACAATGTAACATGGATGTGCCTGGCAATTTAATCAATCATATTGAGTCTTTCACTCCTTCGCTCTTGCTTATAATCAATCATTCTTGGTGCAATAAAATCACAAAGCACAGAGTCCTGGGAAAGTTAGTAGAATCCCAGACATGGAAGGAATCTTAGACTGCACCTAAATCAGAGTTTCCTGACCTAAAGTATATTATGACTAAGTTATGTCAGTACTCTAACTTGTGCTCTAAGAAAACGTAAGAGAAAAGAGGAGATAAGAATAGCTGAGCTTCAAACTACAGAACATGAACAAAGACTTGATGGAGAGGGAAAATCTATGCTATTGTACACTCTTCATGAACATAATATTTAATAGCTGGATTCTAAATATAAATACAGCTTACTTAAGCTATTATTTTATTACTTGGCACTTAGGATTTTTTTCTGTTTTTGTTTGAGGTTAATAACTACAGAATAAGAAAAACACTTTTAGTACATATTACAAATACAAATGTTACCTGAAATAGTAATAAAATAGTACTATAATGATGATAACTTGGGTGAATACTCTACAAAATGTTTGAAAAATTCCAAACCAGGTATCTTTTTCTTTTAATTTATTACATTACTTAAACTTGCCACTGCACAAATGGGTAACTGCTATTTCTTTGGACATGCTTGAGATGGCCTGGAGTGGCATCAAAGAAAAGCTATGACTTCTCTGTCCTTCCTCACATTTCAGGGTCCTGATGACAATTAGTTACTGTAGATATGGACAAAAATGAGCTCCAGGAAGAGAAGGAGTAAGAGAACCAGACAATAATGAAGAACAGTGTGACCTACAAAAGTTTATTTATTAGTCACTGTAAAATTATCACTTTTTTAAAAGCTTTCTTAAAATATAATTAATGTACCATAAAATGCATTTTTAAAGTGTGCAAGTCATCGGTATTTAGTATATTCACAAGGTTATGCAAATTACCACCACCATCTAATTTTTAAAAATTTTCATCATCCCCAAATGAAATTTTATGTCCATTAGCAGTCACTCTTTCATCTGCCTAGCCCTTTCTAATTTGTTATTTTGAACCATAACTTCCTCTTTACTTATGCAAGCAAAATGAATGTTTTTGTTTTTGTTTAGAGCACTACATTTATTAGGATGATGTGACACTCTCAATTTCTTTTAAAAGTTAAACATGAATGTAACTAAGAGCTCACTAATTCCATTCCTAGGTATTTACCCAGGAGAAGTGAAAACATCGACAGAAAGCTTTGTGCAAGAATGTTAGTAGTGGTTTTCACTCATAATAGCCAAAAACTGGAAACAGCTTAGATGTCAATCAGCAGGAGAATGGATAAAGCAATTATGGTATATTCATACAATGGGGTATGATTCAGAAATGAAACAAAAATTCATTACTGATATTGCAACAACATAGGCTCTCTCTCCAAAGCATTATTCTGAGTAAAAGAAGCCAGACAAAAGAAATTACTGTACATGTCAATTTATATAAAATTCTAGAATATCTAAAACTAATTTTTGGTGATGGAAATCACATCACTGATTGCTTTTGGGGGCAGGAATGGCAGATTAACTCTAAAGAAGAGTCAGAGTACTTTTTGGTGATGGAAATGTTCTTTATTTTGATAATGGGTGTAGGTTATAGCAGTGCATGCATTTGACAAAACTGATTTAAGATGTGAACATTAGATTTTATGTAAATGTATCTAAAAAAATGGAATGGTATAATTAATATTTAAAATAATGTATTATGAAATATTCTACATATAGTAGAACATATATAACATTCATCAATAAATATATTTTATATTTTTACACATTTATATGATTATGAGACTTAATTATAAAATGAACTCCATGATCTTGTACATTCTAGGCCCTGGACAAATGGGCTGCAAGGTATGAGTGGTGTTTGTTAAGTGGTTATGTTTGTCCTCCTGTGGGCAGGACAGGATTCTCCCCTAAATGCCAGTGACTAGGCTGAGACAAGGATATTGTAATAATAATAATAGTTAGCATTTACTGAGTCCTTACCATGTGCCTGTGATTCCCAGATATTATCCAATTTAATCTTTATAAAAGCTCATTGAAACGATATTAATATATCTATTTTATGGAAAAGGAAACCGAATCAGAGTTTACACACACTACCAAAGGTCACACAATTGGCTAATAATAGAGGAAGTTCTCTCTGGTGACAGAGCTTCTGTTATTAACCATTACACAACATAGCCTAATTGTTAATTGTAAATGACAGAATAATCCTCGGTGTCCCTATAGAGGCTTGTATCCGTGTTAATTTTTTGACTCAGATCATGTTTCTGTTGTTATGAAGGATATTAATGTTTGGAAAATCTGAGGGAAATGTAAATGAGAATTCTCTGTATTCTTTTTGCAGTTATTTAGTAAAAAAATTGTGAAAGAAAAAAATTAAAAATGTAAATTAAAAATGTAATTATAAGATGGCTTTAAAGCTGAATAGTTATAGAAAGAATGGAAAAACATGCCATGAGGCTTGGCCACATTTCTGAGCTTCAATCTCTCCTTACCAATGACAGGATGGATATTATAGAAGGGGTGTGGGATCAGGCTTGGGTCCAAATATTTGTTTTAATATCTAGTAGCCGTGTGATTTTGATCAAATTATCTAAGTTCTCTGAACTTTCACTTCCTTGCATGAAAATGGTAATAAAATACCTATATAGTTTATTTAAACTAATGAGTTTAGTATTTTTCAGAAAAAGAGAAATGTACATTATTAAAATATTCAAGAAAGAAGAAAAGTATAAAGAAGTTTTGTATTCACCCCAAATGCCATCATTCCTGGAGCCATTTTGAGGAATACATTTTTAAAAATGTATATGAGAACTAGTCAGTGAGGCCTTAGTATCCTGAGGAGACGTAGGAGCACAGTTAGGGTCAAAGTTCAAGAACTCAGTGTTTATTTTCTTTAGCTGTCTGGCCTTGTGAACTCCTGGGAGGTTGCATAGCTGAGAGGTTCTTGGCTGATTTCCATCTTGTTTGACTTAGCTTGATATTTATTCTGTAATGGCCTTTGTCTTCATTATACTCATATTCTTCACTTACATGATAAAGTGAATAGTTGGAGAGTTAGTGCTTGGCTTAAAAGCAACTAAAATTGAAACCCATTTGCTCTTGGTAGCCACTTTCAACCGAAAGATGTGTCTTCCAACAAACGCAAAACTGAATAATCTGATGTATTAACACAGCAAATCTTTGATTATATGCCTTCATTTATCTTTTTAAACATAGTCTCTTCACTTTATATAGGAGGGCTGTCCAGAAAAAAATCCAGCCATAAATGCCTCTATTTTTCATTACATGGCTGGATACTTTCTGGACAGCACCCATAGACCTATAGCATTAGACCCAAGGTTAAGATAAGAAGGTATTTAAAGTCAACAGTTATCATTTCACTTATATGTGGAATCAAAAGCAAACAAATAAATAATACAGAAATAAACTTAGATATGGAGGACAAATAGATGGTCACGATAGGGAGTTTGGGGGACTGGGTGAAAAAGGTGAAAAGGATTAAGAAGAACAAATTGCCAGTTGTAATAACAGTCATGAAGATGTAAAGTACAGCATAGAGAATATAGTCAGTAAAATTATAATAACTCTATATGGTGACCGATGGCTACTAGACTTAGGGTGATTACTTTGTAAGGTACATGAATGTCTACTGTGCTGTACATCTGAAAATAATATAATATTGTATGTCAACTGCAATTGAAAAATAAATTAATTTTAAAAATAAAAAATAAAATAAAGTAAAAGATTTTATGTAGAATGGGCCAAGATTGTGAGTGACTGAATGTGTCTGAGAGAGTTGCCCCAAAATTAATTGGAAATGTTTTTATCACCTTCCATTTGGAATGTTTCATCCTATTATTTGTCCTTTCTTTTCTTAAAGATAATCAACAGTTAAATGTATAATTGTAATCACAGAAGGTGCGTGTGATTTCATGACCAAGTCATTCCTTTACCGGGAGTCTATTTAAGCTGATTCCAGAATGATTGAATAGTACAGATTTAATTGTTAAAATTAGTAAAGTGGAATTATCCTGAAAACTATCTATTATGCTATATCTTTTCTTTTGGGAGGTCGGAAGGCTAGTGGTAAGTCACTGCCTCAGACCCTGTTCCCTGAAATGTGGGAGACTTTTAATCCCACATCTATAGCTGGATTTATTCGTTTCTTCTTACCCTGCTCCAGAATTGAACTTCAGTTTCTATGCAAGATCAAAGGAGAGGAGCTTACAGTATCCTTTGTTGGCTTTTTCAATGTCAGTGAAACTAGAGGAGAAAAGGAGCTCAAAAAGCGGTACTCACTTACTAGACATGTGAGCCTTATCATAAAGGATACTGAAAGACAACCTTTTCCTGGGCATGAAAAACAATTCAAAGGTACCTCTAGCCCTACTTCTTGGGTTTTTGTAGCCATCATTTCCAGAAGCAAGCAATTGGTAGATTTTACAGTTAACAATCTTTTCCATATGAATGCATTTCCAAAACACGCATACTTTAACTCAGAGTAGTAGTATGGAATGATGGACAGAGTCTCCAACCAGGGTTCTTTTTTTGGTCCAGAAAGACTCATGCTGTAGTCCTGAATTTACTTGGTTTTATCATCTGTAAAATGGGAATTATGGTATGTACTACATAGGACTTTTATGAGTATTAAATAAGATGATTTAGGTAAAGTTATTGTTATATAGTAGACACAGCAAACATCACTTTCCTTCCTCCTCTTGACCCTTTACAGGTTCAAATAATGCTGAGAATTTCAGATGTTATGAATGGATATGGCAGACGAATTTGTCTGATTATCACGAAATTACCACTACCCCTATGAAAATAGAACATATGGAGATTTGGCAATATTAAATTAGTTAATGCCATTAATAGTTCAGTAAGTATTCACTGGTTGATGGTGAAATTATTTAGCAGTCTAGTTCCAGATTTAAGACATTATCTTTTAATTAAAGAAAAAAATCACCATATGAAATTTTATTCTGAGGATATAATCCATGTGTATGTTTAAAACAAACCAATAGTTTAAGAGAATACACAGTGTCTCCAGCTCTTCCGCCCAGAGGCAACACTGTAATTGGTTTCCTTTGGGTACTTCCAGAAGTGTGCATGTTATGTATATACAAGTGCGTACATGATTAAGCCTTCTTTTCTGTTTATAAATGATAACACACTTAGCCCCTTGCACCTTTCCATCTAAGTTATGAAACTTATCACATATACATGCCTATACATAAAGATCTGCATCAGTATATTATAGTGCATGGCATTTCTTTATTTTAAATAGTCTCCTATTGATTGTTATTTAAGTTTTAATATTTTATTGTCACAAAAATGCTGCAATGAATATGTGGGATATAAAACTGAAAGCAACAAATGAATGAGATAAAAACTCAACAACACAGATAACGTTTAGTGGTTACCATAGGGTGAGAAAGGGAGGGGAGAGGTAGACGGTAAATTAGGGTGTCAATTATATGGGGACAGAAGGAGATTTGACTTTGGGTGGTGAACACAATGCAATATATACATGATGTATCATAGAATTGCACACTTGAAACCTACAGAATTTTGCTAACCAATGTCACCCCAATAAATTTAATAAAAAAGAAGGAAAGAATAGTGAAAAATGTAAAGCAATCCCACTCTTATCACAAATTTTTGAAAACTTATTTTAAATAAAAAATATTTTTTAAAAAAGATGTTTGTTCATTGTAGGAAATGTGAATTTCCAGTTTCCTCTCATGTTCTTTTTCCTGTATCCACCCTTTGGCCTTCTCCATTCCCACTTCCACATTAATTAAAGTAAAGGCCATATTTTTTTCTTAGCACTTAAGTACTTAAGCACTTAGTATTATTCTTTTTAAAAAATCTTTAGTATTTTATTTTAACACTTTGTTTTTAGAGCAGTTTTAGGTTTATATTAAAATTGGTAGAAAGGTATAGAGATTTCCCATATAACATCCTGCTGCTCTGCAAATGTGTAGCGGCCTCCATTATCAATATACGCACCAGAATAGTTTGGGGTTTTTGTTGTTGTTTGTTTGTGCCAGCGATGCACCTATATTGACACATCATAATCATCAAAAGTGCATAGTTTACCTTAGGTTTCACTCTTGGTGGTGTACATTCTATGGATTTGAACAAATGTATAATGACATATGTCCATCATTATATCAGAGTATTTTCACTGCCCTAAAACTCTCCTGTGCTCTGCTCTTCATATCTCCTTCCCAAACACATACTCCTGGCAACCACTGATTGTTTTATTATCTCAGTAGTTTTACCTTTTCCAGAATGTCATTTAGTTGGAATTATACAATATGTAACCTTTTCAGATTAGCTTCTTTCACTTAGTAATATACATTTAGATTCTTCCATTTCTTTTTATGGCTTCGCCACTCATTTGTTTTTAGTGCCGAACAATATTTCATTGTCTGGATGTACCACAGTTTATTTATCGATCCACCTACTAAGGGACATCTTGGTTGCTTCCACATTTTGACAGTATGAATAAAGCTGCTATGAGCATTCTTATGCAGGTGGACATGTTTTCAACTCCTTTCAGTAAATACCAAGGAGTGAAATTGCTAGATTGTATGGAAAGTATATGTTTAGCTTTGTAAGAAACCTCCAACTGTCTTTCTAACTGGCTGTACCATTTTGCATCCTACCAGCAATATATGAGAGTTCTGTTGCTTCACATCCTCACCAGCATTTGGTGTCGTCAGTATTCTGGATTTGACCATTCTAATAGATGTGTAGTGTTATCTTGTTTTCTTAATTTGCATTTTTCTGATAATGAACACCTTTTCATATGCTTATTTGCCATCAGTATATTTTCTTTGCTGAGATGTCTGTTAAATTCTTTGGCCCATTTATTAATTGGGCTGTTTGTTTTTTCATTGTTGATTTTTAAGAGTTTTGAGTACATTTTGGACAGCAGTTCTTTATCAGATGTGCCTTTTTCAAATATTCTGTTCCAGTTTGTAGCTTGTTTTCTAATTCTCTTGATATTGTATTTTGCACAGCAGAAGTTTTAAATTTTAATGAATTCCAGCTTATTAATTATTTCTTTTGTGGATCATGTCTTTTGTGTTGTATCTAAAAAAGAATCACCATATCCAATATCATGTAGACTTTCTTCTAGGTTATCTTTTAGGAGTTTCCTAGTTTTCTGTTTTACATTTAGCTCTGTCATCCGTTTTGGTGAATTTTGATGAAGGGTGTAAGATTTTTGTCTAGATTATTTTATTTTATTTTTTGCATGTGGATATCCAGTTGTTTCTAGCACATTTTCTTGAAGAGACTGTCATTGATCCATTTTATTTTCTTTGCCCTTTGTCAAAGATCAGTTGACTATATTTATATGGGTCTATTTCTGGGCTCTTTGTTCCATTGATCTATTTGTCTATTCTTTCACCAATACCACACTGTCTTGATTACTGTAGCATTATAGTAAGTGTAGAAGTCAGGTAGCATCAGTCCTTCAAGTTTGTTCTTCTCCTTCAATGTTACATTGGCAATTCTGGGTCTTTTGCTTTTCCATATAAACTTTAGTAACAGTTTGTTGATATCCACAAAGTAACTTCCTGGGATTTGGATTAGGATTGCATTGAATCTGTAGATCAAATTGGAAAGTACTGACATCTTGACAATATTGAGTCTTCCTAACTATCCATGAACATGGAGTAGTTTTTCCATTTATTTAGTTCTTCTTTGATTTCATTTATCAGAACTTTGTAGATTTCCTCACATAGATCTTGTACAGATTTTACTAGATTTATACCTTAGTATTTTATTTTTGGAGGCATTAAAGTAAATGATATTTTTTTAAAACTTCAGATTCTACTTATTAATTGTTGGTATATAAGAAAGTGCTTGGCTTTTGTATATTAAGTTTGTATCTTGTAGCCTTACTGTAATTACTTATTAGTTCCAGGAGGTTTTTTTTTTTAATTCTTTCAGATTTTCTACATAGGCAATCATGTAATCTGTGAGCAAAGACAATTTTATGTCTTCCTTCCAAATCTGTATACTTATTTCATTTCTTACCCTGTTGCTTTAATCATACTATTCTTTAGGTCACTACTGCTTTATTTTTCCTACTTAGGAAAGATGGCCCTCAACTTTTTCAACCTCAGCTAACCCTGGTCTTTTAGTCGGAGCTTCTTCTTTTTAATTTCTTCTGGTATAGGAACAATATGTTTTTATTGAATGAAGTTTGTGCATTCCAGAAACTATTTATTGTCCACTTCTCATGTGAGGCACTGTAAGAACTACAGAGAAGAATATGCTACTGCTCTATCCTTAGCCATACCCCTACAGTACACATAGGAAAACATGTCTAACATCTTCAGTATGGCCAGCCCTTCCTCTCCACTTGTGGCTCTGGATATTCATCTTGCACCCTGTTCTCACTGACATTAGTTAAAAAGAGACCAGACCTCCATTTTCCTTTCAAAATAAAAACCAAATTAAATACAAAAAGCATTTAGTGGTTTCTCCAAATATTTTCATGTTGATCTTAGAGTTTCTATTGATGAGGAGTTCATGTGTTAGCTTTAGTCTCTGTTCCTTCACTTTAAATATTTCATTAGTTGATTCAAGTATGATGGAGTGATCGAGTCTTCCAGTCTGACCCAGAAAGTGGTCATTTCTGATATTAAAGATTTTTCAACTGAGAATGCTACAAAATATTATACTAGTTGTTTATGACTAGTACCTATTGTTTGGTATCTGTCCTGTACTAGTTGTTATGTATTTTAAATATAATTTCTCCATACATGCATAGAATGTTTACCAAAAGTCTAACTGTGATCATCTGGGATTAGGGTCTAGAGATTCTACTTTATTCTACTTTAAACAAACATGCTAATAATGCATTTTGCCCATTTACACCAGAGTGTAGTAAAGTGATCCTCGAAACTCACAGTGCATCAGAGTCACCCAGTCACTTTTAAAAACTACAGATGTTAGGGTCCCATCCCCAGAAATTTTGTCTTTTAAAAGTTCTCCAGTCTAAATGTACTCAGTATTGAGAATCAGCCAAGGTTAGTAACATAGGCTGGGAAACTGGACTGCCTGGGTTTGAATTCTGCCTCTGTCATTTACTCCTCATGTTACAGTGGGCAGAATACTTAACTTCCTTGTGATTTTATTTTCTTGCCTGTAAAAAAAAAAATGAGGATTTTAGTAACATCTGTCTCTTAGGGTTGTTGTGAGATTACTCAACACACACATACACATGCACACATGCAAAAAATTAGTATAAATTATGCCTAATAGAGTTAGTTATTGTTATTATACCAATTTATTTTTTAAAACATGACACTGATCATATCACTCGGAAGCCATTCCATGTTTCTCTACTATATACTGGATTACATGAGAACTCCTTACCCTGACATGTCAACTTTATCTCTCCTTTTATCCTTTAGATATCCTATATCTTTGTCAGCCAAAAAGTACCATTTTCTAATTCAAATTATATATCCTTTGATTTCCAAACCCATGCTTAAAATAAAATGAGTGTTCCATGTTATTATGATGCTCAAATACGCTCAAGGAAGCATCTGCTCTAAGGCAATAATAATAGATAAGACTGGTAACTCATCTAGGTTGTGAAATTATGTTAGAAGTGCCTGCAGATGCAGGAGCCAGCACTTGCCCACATGAACATTTACATGTTATACATCCTGAGCATTATTCCTGAGGTGTCCTACCTCTGGGCTTTGAGAAGTTCTCAGACTGTACTAAGAGGATGATGGATAGTTATATAGAGGTGATGATTATAGATCCTGGACAGTCATTTATAAGTGTTTCCTAGAGACAACAATTTTATGGCCTCCATGTTGCCACTCCACTTTCCTACATAATAGGAGCATCAATAATTGAAAATAGTTCTCTTTACCACTGAGCTTTTTTACTACAGTCCTCTGAACAGTAGATGAAGGAATCAAATGTGGTACCAGCCTTCATTTTTTCAAAATCTGCTGCTCATCCATTGTGGTGCCATCTTCTGTTTTTGATTTCCTTAGAGTGAAGTCCAGCTTGATTTTAAGGTGTTGGAAAAGTTTCTTCCCCCTGATCAATCACACAGGAAGTCCTTTCATTTTCTCAGGATAAGGTAAAGTAATAGTGCTTATTTTTTGTTTAAAAAATGTGAGATGTTAGCTTGACCAGTTATAAACTGTAAAATGCAGCATTCACAGCTTCTCTTTTTTTTATTTTCCTCTGTTGCTTTCTGTATTCATATTTGCATGAGAACTTGAATTCTGGCCAAATGTGCAAGTTGATATAAGAGGGTTCATTTCTTTGAGAGGTTATTGAATACAAGGCTAAAGAAAAAAAAAACAATCTCAAAAGGGCACTGAGAATGGGAAAATATAAATATGTCCCCCAGAAGGCCTAGCCCCTCTTTTCCCATAAAGTTTTCATCTGAATTTGGAAACAGAATGTTAGGAGCTCTCATGAGCATTCAGCCCTCTCTCTAGAATATGTTCAAGGAAAAGCATTCAAATTCAGGAAAAAAATAACTTGAATAGCTTTCTCAGGATAAAACTGTGTTTTTACCTTCTCAGCACCAACCAATAAGTGATTGAAACAAGACTCATATCTATCTGACTCTGAAGTCCATTCTTTTTCTACTATAAGGCACAGTCTGCTGTTAAAACAGACATGGCACCTCCTGACCTGATATACCTCAGAATATTTTTAAGAATGGAAAGATAGAAGGAAAAGAAGTAAAAATAAAGCTAACATTTGTTTAATGCTTACTAGCAGCAGGCTCTTTAGAAAGTGCTTCACATATAGCACCTTTTAAATGGCAAAGCTCTTTTCAAATTTTATTTATTATAATAAAAAGTAGGTGAGATTTGTTTTTGCCATCCACCACTACCTTTCTTCATCAGCACCCCAGTACTCACTTTAATACCTCTTCAGACTTTATTTCTCCAGTTATTCAATGTCCTTCTTCTGTCTCCTTACTTTGAGGCAGATACTCTGCAGTCTGCCTTTCTTCATTTGTATATTGTATATCAAATGTAATTTAACAAATGTAAATCAAACGATTACTTAAAAAGTTATAAGTAGAAAGAACACTATAAATGATATATTACATTGTCTCTTTGCAATTCTAATTCCAGGACACTTCCTCTCCTATGCATCCTGTCCATTGGATGAAAACTCTACTGTAATCTGCATCTCTTTGCAGAATGCTTACAACAGACACTTGGCACTCATTTGAGGACATTTATTTATTTATTTATTTATTTATTGAAGCTTTTATGCAAAAATTAGTAGTTCTTTCAAGACTTCCTACCACAGTCCTAGAGGTGACTCCGATTCAATTGCTACTTCCGAGTCATTCTTACATGCTAATATAAAACCTTTCTATGCCATAAGATTATATATTATCAGTTGTCATTGTATCCAAAATCTGACAATTATGTTTGTGAACTTGCCACCGTGTGATTACATTGGCAGCACTGTACAAACAACTCAATAAGGTGTTATAACCTTAGCAAGGTTCGACAATAGTTCTGATGGCACTTCCACAAAAAGAGTCCCAAAATTGCTTTGAAGAGTGAAGTAGGCACTGGCTTTGGTGCACGGCTTCCCAAGGGGAGTACTTCAAAGGTGACCGTAGTGATATTCAGCAATGAGGTATGTAGCACTTTTTCTAGGATGAGTTCCCAAAATTAATTGTATGACCTTGTATTTAACTCTGTTTTCTCTATCAACAATCTCTTGGGAGTTCCCTGATGGTGTAGTGACTTAAGGCTTTGGCGCTGGCGCTGGCAGCATTGTGGCCTGGGTTCGATTCCCAGCCGGGGAGCTACCCACATACCAAAAAGCAACAAAACAAAACAAAACAAAACAAAAAAACAATCTCTTGTCTTCACTTCCGTATCTTGCCCATTTATCACTTTAACCTCTTTCTTGCCTTGACCATTCTATGCCAAGTGTGTGTTCAGACTGAGTCCAAGTTAATCCAAGATTTGTGCCTGAGAAGCCACAACCCCAAAGAACACAGCAGGTGGCTGAGTGAAGAACATAGGTTTATTGAGACTTACAGCTGTGGGAGAATCTCCAGAGGCCACTGCTTGGAGGAGTAGCACTCTGCCCTCAGGCAGAGAAGAAGCAAAGTTATATAGTTACAATAAAACAAAGAGGATTCAGTGGGAAAAATCATCTGGTAGGCCCTGCAGGCCTGCTGTCCTGCTCTCAGCATCCCAAGAAGCTACCCCTCTGGCCTCAGACAGAGAAGAAACAAGATTATATAGTTACAACAAAACAAAGAGCATTCTGTGGGAGAAATGATCTGGAAGGTCCCGCAGGCCTGCTTGCATGCACACAGTGTCCCAGGAAGCTGGAAGACCTTGACTGCTGGCCAGTGTACAAAACTGGCTTTTTGATAAGTGGCAATCCCATGGAGCCGGGAGACCTTGATTGCCTGCTAGCCTGTGGGCCAGGTCTCCATGGGGCGTTAATCATAGCTAAGAAAAATAGCATATAGCCAAGCACATATGCCTCTATAGACTACAATTCTACAGCCTCAAATTGGCCTTCAGTGGCTATCAACAAATGCTTCTATGTGTCCCTCACTGGCTCTCTTAATAGTTATTTCAGACATTCACTACTCCCCTTGAGTCCTCTGCTTTCATTAAATGACCTAATCCCCTACTTGTCAGAGAAGATAGAGACAAGAAAATGGGACTCCCTAAAGTTCCTTCCACCTTTACAACAATATCTGTGTGTGTACTCATCCTTAGAATCTTCCTGAAAAGTTCAGTGGAATGGAGACACCCACTTTCAACTAAATCCTTCACTTGTGTTCTGAAACCCTCTTTCTTCTCTTATGACTTTAAGACCATGCTCCTTAAATTGTCTTCTCACCTCCCCGGATCTTGGACATTTCACTATCCACTGGCTTTTTCACTGAAGTCAGTAATCAAGATGCAGGGATTCTTTGATCATTGTTTTTACAGTAAAGTATTTTTTTGAAGAATTGGTGATGGAAAACTGACTGTGGGAGGTGAATACACAATGCAAATATAAATATATTATAGAATTGTACACTTGAAACTTAAATAATTTTATGACCCAATGTCACCCCAATATATTCAATAAAAATCTAAAAAAAAAGAAGAAAAAGAATTGTCAGAGTTATCTGCACTTTTTCACTTCCCATTCTGTCTTGTATAGACAAAAAGTCCTCCCCACCAAAATACTTACAGTAAAATGGCTGTTACTAAGGCTAACTCCAGCAGATACTTTCTCAGTCTTTATGTTATTTGAACTTTTCATCAATTGAAACTTTGTACCCTTTGGATTCTGTGAAACTACTTGTGATTCACATCCAGTGTGGTTAGTGCTTCTCAGAATCTTATGCTGGCTTTTTCTTTTTTTCTTTGACTGACCCTGATATATTAACCTTTCTTGTGGTGGGTTTTAGTTTTAGCTCATGCTCATTTCATTTTATACACACTAGTTCCATGAGCTCAGCCAGGTCCTTACCATGAAGAATGTCCAGATACAGTTCATATCCACATGCTTTGTACAAAAGAATTAATATATGGCTTTGTCCCAGAGATATGTTAACACTCCAATTCTGTTATAACATAGTTTAAAAAGTTGTGAAACGTGGTCCACTATATAAATGGTATCATGTTAATTGTATCATATGAGAAAGAACTCGCAAGTACATTTAAGTACTCATTGAAACACATATACACCAGAGGGTGGGGGATAAACCATCATAGATTCACATTAGTGAAGTTTTTAGGGTTCTAGTGGTCTTGGGTATACTGGGACAACCCTATGAAAACACAGTATTCCCATATTTGAAAATGCTGCCTCCACAATCTGAAGAAGTCTTTTGGGTTTACCATTTATCATACCTGATAGTGGATGGCTGAAAATGCTATAAAGTGTCTCATCTGACACCATGCATAGTTTTTACCACATTATTTACTATATTTCCCATACTGTATTTCACATCCCCATGACTATTTGTGACTACCAATTTGTGCTTCCTAATCCCTTCACCTTTCTCAACCCCCAGCCCTGCTCCCATCTAACAGCCATCAGTTTGTTCTCTATGTCAATGAGTTATTCCTATTGTGAGTGTTCATTTATTCTGTTCTTTAGATTCCACAATAAGTGAGATCACATGGTATTTGTCTTTTTCAATCTGACCTAATTTAGCTTAGCATAATAACCTTTAGGTCCATCCATGTTATTGTAAATGGTAAGATTTCATTCTTTTTTATGGGAGAGTAACACCTTATTGTGTAAATGTACAAAAACCTCATTATTCAATCATTTATTTAAGGGCATTTTGGTTGTTTCCATATCTTGGATATTGTAAATAATGCTATAGTATTCATAGCTACAAAACCATTGACTATATTCCTTATGCTGTACTTTATATCCTGTGAATATGTATGTATATATATTTAATTATAATTGACATACAATATTATTTTATATTAGTTTCAGTTGTACAGCACAGTGGTTAGACATTTGTATAACCTATGAAGTGACCCCCCCTGGTAAGTCTAGTAGCCATGTGACACCCCACATAGTCTTTACAACATTATTGACTATATTCCTCATAACTTTTCTGACTTTTAAAAATACCTAATTCCTCATGTTAAATATTTTGTTTGAAATACTTAGTACAGTTTCTTTTTCACTGACAGAATCCTGAGTGATGCACATTCTTCAGAGATTCTGATTGAGTAGTTTTTATACAAATGGAGTGTGATTCATATTTTAGGAAGCAATGTTTTTGAGGAATACTCCCCACAATATTAGAAATAATGAAATGACAGATCATCTTGGGTAAATTACTGAACCACAAAACAATCTAGAGATACATTCTTAAGAGCCCAGCATTCCAATTCTCTGAATTTGCTATTCAGCACATGCCAGTTGTTGTCAGTCAGGAATGCAAAGCCACTACTGCCAAGTCTTCAAGTGCTTTTAAAACACTTTTTTTTTTTGCATGAAATGCCCCTTTCAAACATTGACAAGAAAGTAAATAAACAGTTATGTTGTTAGGCAAAACATATATGTAGGCCAGATCTAAGGCTCTAAGGACCTAGGCCTGAAGTCCACTACTTTGCAACCTATGCCCTAGAACTTTACTATGCTGGAGCATGAAGAGTCAAAAATGAAAGAGTCTATTGTCTCAATATGGTCCCCGCTTATTGAGAAGAGAGACACACAATACAAATACGCACAAGATATAGGTGTAACACAGAGTAGGGTGGAATTAATTGTAAGCAGGGATAGAACAGGTTACCTGGAGGGAGTGATGTATTATTTGGGTTTCAAGGCGGGTATAAGGGCTCTTTAAGCAGGTGCCTAATGTGAGGAAAGAGGGAGCAAGATATACAAGAACATTGCATCATGGAAAAAAAACATAGTCTTCATGATAGTCTGTAAGAAGATTTAATATTACTGAATTATAAAGCAAAAAAGTGGTAAGGTGGAGGCAGTGGAAGAGGATGAGGTCAGGGAAGTAATAATGCAAAGCTGTGCTCTTTGACTATCCAATAAGCAATGGGAAGCTAGCGATAAATCACAGGAAATAAATTGGAGTGATTGAAATCAGAGGAAAGGAGGCCAGTGGGACAGACGCCATCCCTGAAAAGAGATGACAAAGACTTGCATTAGGGCAATGAAAGTGAGACTGAAGAGGAGAGCATACCCAAAAGAAACTTTTGCACAGATGCACCAGGACATATACCCATTTACAGAAATGGATGAGGTATTGTACATCATTGATAGTGTACAGCTAGCTACAAGGGTAAATCTTAGGAACAAAATGTTTAGGGAAAGAAGCAAGTTCCAAAATGCTACCTAGAAAAGATATAAAATCTTGTGAAATTTGAAAACAAAACTAAACAATATTGTTTAGGGATACATCTATGTGATAAGAATATACGTAAAAAGAGCATAGAAATAATAAAGATATTGATTTCTTTGAGAGGGAAATTGGGGAAAAAGATGATGAGATTTACATTATCGGCAATATTCTAGTTCTTTGGTTAGGTATCAGATTCACAGGTTTTTATTTCAATTTAGATGGGTAGTTTGATAAGACAATCAGTCGTTAATCGGCATGTGATGAAAATATGTCATGACTAAGGGTGTCACTTATTCCTGGTACTCTACCGAGAGCTGTAAGAAAGACAGGAGATGTATATTTTGGAGGTGTAATGGTCTCTAGTCATTTTTCCCCCTTCAGTTCGTTTCAGATGATCTCTAAGGGAAGAGGCTCAGTGTGTGAGACCCACGTGCTTTTCCATCCCGCGCTTTTTGTCCTTTGCCCTTGACCATCTTCGCTTCCCTTCCAAGGGAGGTGCATGTCGCCAAGCGATGCGGGGAGGGGTGAGGAGGCCCTTGGGTCTCTTATTCTTATTGGCGGAGAAAAGCAGCGAGAACGAGGCTGGAGCTGAAGCGAGGAAAAGAGGGGCTAAGGGGGCAGGACTAAGCGGGAGGCGGGCCTAAAGGATCTTAACGGGAACGAGGCGCAAGTGCAATTGTCCGCGCCTCGCTGCGATGGCGGCGGCGCGTATCGCAGTCACACCGCTGGCGGCAGAGTCTTCCCTTCAGGAAGCTACCTTTTCTGCCGCCTCTTCCTCCAACTACACCGCCTGCGCGGCGGCGGCGGCGGCAGGGACTGTGCCTGCCTCCTCCGCCACCTCCACCCCTGCCAGCCCGCCTGCCGGTGGCTGCGGCTGCGGCGACGGCGGCGGCGGCGGCGGCGGCTCTGGCGGCTCCACTATGGCGGCGGCGGGGAGGGGGGGCAGTAGTTTTAAAGTAGACACCCGCCCTTGCCTCAGAGAAGGTGAGTTCCTGTCTCGGGGTGTGGGGGCGGCCCCATCTCCTTCGCTGCCTCTCTACAGCCCGTCCTAGATCGGACTGGGCGCGGTTCGCCACCACCCCACCCCCCACCTGCTGTGGCGCAGTTAAGGCCAAGCTCGCCCCGCCCCGCCCCACCGTAGTATCCCCTAGTGTGCAAGATGGAGTGATGCAGAAAGGGGCTCTCCTACTTCTTCCCCCGAAAAGGATGGGGACCCCCCCCCAGGAAAAGGAACTGCAGGTATTCACAAGGCAGGAGTTTGAAGGGGGAAAACAACCCCACATAATTTCTCTTCCAGCCAGGTTGCCTTAGTATGCTCTAGGAAACTGAGGTGTGATTTCGTAAAGGAGAGGAGGCAAGGTAGAAAGCGCTGCGAAACAGCAGGACGAGGGAAAGGGAAGGAGACTGAAAGAGAAAGGGGGCAGAAATCAAAAGAGGTCAAAGAAATCAGAGGGAGGAAAATCCCTTTGGTGAAATTCGGCATCCTGCAGTTTAGAAACTTGCAGTAGCGTTATTTAAGGAGTCGAGGTGAGGCTTTTGAGAGGCTAGAGTGTATACGTAAGCTTTCCATTAGGATCTGTTGGATTTTTAGGATGGTAGGGTTTGGTGGAGGAGCGAGTTTTACTGAAGAAAGAAGAGAGGAATAGAGTGTGGCAGAAGCACAGATTTCAGGAATCACTTTGGAAAATTTTCTTTAGCTATATGAGGGTGTGACCTTGTACAGCAAAGTTTATGGGCCCATCTTTAAGGTGGTTTTGGTTTTAATAAGTGCTGTTGTAACTACCAACACATATTACGCCTAACATATTTCTTGACTATTTCAGTGTAAGTACTATTTAGTTCACACAAAGTATTATATACTTGTAAATGGCCTACTAATAGCAAACTGTAAAATTTGCCATTGATATGTGTTTTAAAGCAGCTTTTAGAAATGCTTCGTAGATGGTTGAAACCGATTTCACTGGAGAAGATCGCAGTGTTTTACATTCGTAAATTTCGTATTCCAGTATTTGCTGTGTTACCTTATGTTGCTAACCTGCCTCCAAAGTGAAAGATGGTGGATGCCAAAAGAGAGTAGAATACTTTAAGTTCCTTTTTCTTAGAAGAACAGCCCATTAAAATTACCCCATAAAATGGTTTTCTCCTTTTTCTTTTAAAATTTTTATTAAAATAGAGCTAACATACAATATTATATTAGTTGCAGGTGTACACCATAGTTATTCAACATATGCCTAAAAAAGTAACCTTGAATAATATATCCCTGTGTGCTATTCCATATCCTTTCACACCTTTCACTTTGGAGGACAGGCAAAGAAGTAAAAAAAAAAAAATCCCTTCCACTATTTGTTAATAGGCCCATTACATAAATGTCACTAAATATGGAAATTAGAAATACACTGTAATATGATGATGTTTTTTATTTATTAACTCTCTTACTGAAAGCAACCTTTGAAAGACTAGTATTTTCAGTCATCCTGGATTTGTACAATCTTCTGGGATGAAAATATGAAATCTGGATTTTTTGTTTTTATACCAAACTTTCTATAACCAGTAAGTAGGAGAGAACAGTGTTACAGGTGGTCAAGATCACAATTCAATTTAGCTCTCATGGCCTTTTCACAGTAAGGTTTAGGAGCAGTATTTCATGGAGAAAATGATTTTTTGCCTAGCTCTGTCACTGGCTTAGTTATAGTAACTTTGAATATATGCAGGTATTAACAGCTTCAAAAGATAAAAATTCATAAAGTAGCAGCAGTACCCTATCTCTACTGTTGCTAGCTGGTAAAATGAACAGAGCCCTAGTACATGGATCTGGTCTAGTGAACCTAGGTTCTGTTGTTAGTTTATCTACTAAATTTTGTGACCCTGAACAGATCCCAAATTTCCTAGATTTGGGTTTTGACATTTCTGAAATAGAGTTTTTGGACTAGCCAAACTCTGAGGTTGATTTCAGATCTGAATGAATCAATCATGATTTTGCCTTGATACATTATCTACAACACTGTAAGTTCTCAAAATATTTTTGTTTAGACATTTTTAAAGGCCATAAGTGGTTCCAGTTATGATAGTGGATAAAGGAGAAAAATTTTGCTTGCTGGTGTGACGATATCTTTATTTTCTTTTAAGTCCAAATTAGGAGATTTCTCCAAAAGGTGGCAAAGAATTGTCAAGATTCCAATTATTACAAGTTCACTCCAGGTAGGACCAATAAAAGTGGCTCGCTAAAGGATTTGGTGATACATTTTTAAGGATAGCTAACATTCTTGAGGATCTCATCTGCCTTGGGTTGGTAATGAGCAAATGTCAGTGGAGATTAGAAATAGCAAAGCAGAGAAGATTAGAAACTTTCAGATTACAAATGGTAAATTCGGCAATCAGCCTAAAAACAAAACAACAAGCAAAAAAATGCCACATGAATGGACATATGAAAAGACACATACCTACCCAGAATTCATGGTAAGGGGAGTCATGAGATTTCATATGGCACTTCATATTTCACTCAGTGAAGTTTTTAGAAAATGCTTAATGGCTCAAAAATGAATTTTTACCCATTATCAATGCCCCTGACATAATCATAGTAAAAATCAAAACAAAAATAAAGAAAATCCCTCTTGTTTATCTACCTCTTCTTTTTTAAAAAAATAAATTATTAAATGAGTTCTGTTTTAGATTGGAGGACATTCTGGCTTTTTATTTAGTTAATAATCCCTTTATGTAGCAATTACCAAACAAAGCATTCCTTTGTCTCTGTATTGGGTAAAGTTTGAGGTCAACAATAGGAAAACCTAGCTAATAGTCTTTCCTTTATTTATTCGGGAATCATTTATTGAGCACCTATATGTGTGTGTATGTCATGCACTGTACTTAGTGCTGAGAATATACAGATGAATTAGACACAGCTATATTAAGGAGCTCAAAGTAGTACTTACTAGTAAAATTATAAAATGAATAAAATTGTGGAAATACAGTTTTAAATATAACTAGTTAGACTTCTAAACCATCAGGACTGTTCCATTATCCATTTTTTGTTATAAATCTGTACTCTGCCCATGGTGGCTTATATACTATAAGCACATATAAAACACATTATATTATAAATCTGATATTGCTATCTAAGAAGAATAAGTAGCAAAGTGTTAGAATTAATTTTTAATTATCTGCACTTGGCTGGGTGGGGATGCCTGGAGATAGGTTAATGACCATTTGTTAGTTTGTGACCCTCTGTCTTTATTAGGTGTCAATATGTGAAAATACTGACTAAGCATGCCCCCTACTGTATTCATCTCATATCTGTTAGGATGTGAACTTTGATTCTTTTCTGCCTGAAACCAGTCTTGCAAATCTATTCACATTTATCAACCTGTTAGACTGAATGGCATCGTGGTTTTCTGATGCGAAGTAGCTTAATGGGATCAAGTAAATTAACGGATTTTTTTTTTTTTTGTATGTGGGTAGTTCCCTGGCCAGGAATCGAACCTAGGCCGCAGCACTGACAGCGCCAGCGACGAAGCCTTAAGCCACTACACCACCAGGGAACTCCCAAATTAACGGATTTAAACAGGATTTTCATTCATTCGTTAATTTCACAAGCAAGCTAGCTAGCCACAGAGTACTTATTGATTATAAAGGTCAAGGACTTAATAAACATTAAACATATAACTAATACTCCCAATCGTTTCATTAGTTCCCTTGTATTTTGAAATTGCTAATATGCTATGGGAAAGCATTTATTTTTTTTATTGTGATAATCCGTGTAAAATAGCCCAAAGTTGCTAATCTCATAGGTCAGGTACTAAATAACCTGAAAAAGAAAAATACTACTAATAGCATTATAGCTGTAAGTGTTCATAATGCAGACAAGTACAGATTTTTTTTTCTGGAACAATATCTCTGAAAACTCCTTAAATGGGGGTGTGACCTTTAGGAAAAAAAAGAGAGTTAAAACACCCCGGCAAGGATAGCACTGTCATTTAGTTCCCCAGTCTCTTGTAATTAGTATTGAGCTCTGTTCATTCTTCCCTAAGATTATGATGATAATAAAAGACTGCTAAGGTCAAGTCAGCTATTTAAAAAATTATTTTTCACCAAAAATGTTTCAGGCAGGTTATCTCTAAAGGTGTATTGTTTATTTTTATACCAACATAGAGGATTTTCGTAATGCCCAAATCCATAGAGTCTGAATTATTAGCCCTCACATTTGTATTTCACTGACTTAAGAACCTCCCTTAGCTGTTACTAATGTCTCCCCTAGACGACTGGAATTTTCTTTATGGTCTAAATTAAATTTTAGCTTCCCCAATCATTTACTTCCTATAACCTCTCTGGGACTTAGCTTCCTCATTTTGAAATGAGGATATTAGGCTCAGTCATTTATAATAAACTGGAGACCATTTACCCCACAAGGGACATGTGGCAATGTCTGGGGATATTTTTGGTTGTCACACCTGGGGAATGCTACCAACTGCTAGTTAGTAGAGGCTGGGGATGCTGCTGAACATCCTACAGCGCATAAAACAGCCCCTCACAACCATGAATTATCTGGCCCAAAGTAACGATAGTACTGAGATTGAGAAACCCTGGACTAGATGATCTCTAAAATTACTCTGATCTGAAATAAGATGATTATATATAATATTAAGTAAAAAGTTCAGAACTTCTGGATTAGTAAATAAGCATACTTTCCCATGTGCCTACATGTGTTCATCATTTTTTAAATTTGTTATTTCATTTAATATTCACATTCTGGGACAGACATTGTATTTCCGCACTCTTTAGATGAAAAAACTGGTTCAAAGTGGTTAAATAATTTGTGTGTGTGTGTATGTGTGTGGGGGTAATTATGGTATAGCTATATATAGTTATGGGTAGTGATAAGATTTGAATCTGTTTTACCAATTCAAAAGCTTATTTTTTTCCTCCTACCCAGTGCTATATGTTATAATACTTCCCACATTTCAAGTTACTATAAGTTTTATTTTCTCAAGTCATGTAAACATTCCTTTTAGGAAGAAAATAAAGAAATTAAAGACTTTTCTTTAATAGAAAATTGGTTGATTCATTTTCTTCCCAAAGGCTAAAAAGCCACAGGTAAATACTATCAAATCATAGAAACATTGCCTACATGAACTGTCTCCTTCCTTTGAAATAACCCTCATAAATTCTATTCAAGAGAGGCCTGCTGTGTTATAGTAGCAGAACAAAGGTTTATTACTTGTTCATGAAATTTGCTCTGTGTGATGGATTGATGTGGAGCCAACGGCCTTCATGCCCGGGTTCAGGGAGAAAAGGGTGCTTCTGTCTTTTCTTTTCCATAGTTTTTGTTGTAGATACACATAATGTAAAAATTGTAATTGGAAGCACTTTTAAGTAAAGTTCAGTACATTCCATTCAGCATTCAGTATATTCGCATTATGCAGCCTTCACCACTAACCATCTCGGGAACGTTGTCACTTTCCCAAACGGAAAGCCTGTGCCTGTGTGTCACAGTTTGTTATGTGGCCGTATTCTTCCACCCTAAAGAACTTTCTGGTGTGTCTAATGTCGGGAAAATAATAGATATTTAAAAGTTATACCTAATGTATTAATGTTTGAAAGCCTGAGGGAAGTACAGTTTATGGCAACTATAGAGCACAGCACTGCCAAGACATTTTCTCCTTTTACACTCTGAATGTAAATGGGACTGTGCGTGAAATACTGCTTTTATTTTGTCTTTTACATATCCTATCAGTTTAATCCCTTACTCCATGATCAGACTTAGGTTCTCTTCCCACTTTTGTATTGTTAAATTTAGTGGGGTGACATTGCTTAGTAAAAAATTCTCTTCCCATTTTGAACCCAGTTTTTGACGGTACTTTTTTAGTCCCCACTGCTTTTGCTTTATGTTAAAATACAAAGGAATAATATCAACATCAGAAACTCCTGTATGGGTCGAAGACAGTATGCCCCAGTCTATATTTAAGAGCTCACCATTGTATCTTTAAGATTGTGCTACCAAGCTGCACTAAGCTGAGCTTTGATTCTGAGTATAAAATCTTGCTCCCCACGCATATCTTTTTCCCCCAAGTTCATGATAGCATACAAATTTCAGATAGCTCAGGGAATGAAAAATAGTTGAGAAGTGCTATGCTATGAATAATAAAACATGCCTAAGTTTAACCAGGAGGTATTTACCTTCCCATGTTCAAAGAAGTTTATTTGCTGCAGATGAGAGATAAAGTCACACTTCACAGCATTTAATATTTTGTCATTGAATATTCTAATGTACAATCTGTTTAGAAGTTTTAACCCCAGCTCTCTTAACTTCTAACTAAATTCGATTGAAAGATGCAGGACCATCTGCCATGAATTTGGTATTCATTGTCGGGGAAGAAAACTGAGCCACTTATTTATACCTAAATTATAACCAAAATACTACTCTTATTTTTTCTTTTTCACACTAGCTGTAATGACTAAAACACTATACTTGATAATAGAAATGGGATGTGCGTGTTTGAAAAAAAATATTTTGGAGAGAACCAGCTTTTAGGATTAAGACATAGACAATGAAATGCAGATAATGGAGGAATAGGAAGAAATGTTGGGACCTTTTGAATTTTAGGTCCTTAAAATCTGTATGAACTGTATAGCTGCTTAAAACTTCAAATCATCATTTGTGTTTCCTGATACACTTATTATATGGAAGCAGCTAAGGTATTTGGATCTTTCTGTAAGTATCCCACCAAAATTTTTCTTCTGAATGTATTCTTATCTAAAATACAACATTTTCCCGTTGTTGGCAATCATCCCATATACAGTCAAGTACAAAAGAAGCTCCATAAATGGAAATATGAAAGGTTGTGATATGTTCTTAGTCCTATAGCTGGTTAATAGCAAGATAAAGACTGTAATGCAGTCTCTCTCATTGTAGTGTTTTTTACAACTCAGTACTTTTAGAATTAAGAATTGGTACAAGCCCATATTTAACAACCAGCCAGTAAAAATACATACATTTGTTCCATATTCTAACCAGTTAAGGAAGAGAAAAGGTGTGGAGAGAGTATAAAGAAAGGAAGGAAAGAAAGGAAGATACAAATCCCCAAGTTTTTCCAGGTATACCTTTGTCCCCATTCCTACTAGAATGAGCTCCTAAGCCACAGTTCTTTGCAAGAACACTTACTTTAGTTTCTAGCACATAGTGCTCAGTAAACATTAGTTTCTATCTCAGCCATCTTCCTCACAGGCATTGTCAATTTGCTTACCTGGCCCCTAATCTATTATCTACTCCTTTGAGGTTGGCTTGACCTCTAGCCCAGGAGTCCCCAACCCCTTGGTGATGGACCAGTACCGGTTGGTGGCCTGTTAGGAACCGGGCCATACAGCAAAAGGTGAGAGGCAGGAGAGAGCAAGGGCAACTTCATCTGTGTTTACATCCACTCCCCATTTACATTACCACCTGAGCTCTGCCTCCTGTCAGATTAGCTGTGGTATCAGATACAGGAGCATGAACCCTATTGTCAACTGCACATGCAAGGGATCTAGGTTACGTGCTCCTTATGAGAATCTAATGCCTGGTGATCTGAGGTGGAGTTGAGGCAGTGATGCTAGCACTGATTCTGCATTATGGTGAGTTGTATAATTATTTTATTATATGAGAGCTGTCCGGAAAGTATTCAGCCATATAATATGAAAAATAGAGACATCTATGGCGGGATTTTTTCCAGACAACACTCATGTATTACAATATAATAATAGAAATAAAGTATGCAGTAAGTGTAACGTGCTTGAATCATCTCGAAACCATCTCCTCCTGCCCCCCTGGTCCATGAAAAAATTTTCTTCCATGAAATCAGTCCCTAGTGCTAAACAGGTTGGGGACCACTGCTATAGGCCTTCCCCCTGAGACATGCTCAAAAACATATCCATCACCAGTTTCCTTTCCCCCTTTCAGAATTTTCTACAGTCCATTTATTTATGGGAGTCTAAACTTCATGTCTCAAATAGTGATAATGGGGGTAGAGTGGGATCTAAAGGAACATTTATTTAGCATCGTTTGTGAATCAGACATATGTTTCTTACGTACGACAAACAGAGAGAAGAAGTTTCTCATTTAAGACTTTGGCCTTTTTAAGAATCAGCTTTCAGGAAAATCTTGGGAAGACAGATTTGAATCCTGGCTCTGATACTTACTAGGTGTGTGACTTTGGGCAAATTGCTTGACCTCTCCAAACCTCAGATGTGACCTTTAGAAAATAGAAATCATCATAATCACGCCAAATTTAGGGTAAGTGCAGCTTGAGGAGAATTTGACAGTGTTGAGTGGTCTCAGAAAAACAATACCCCATCATATATAATTGTTTTCAGTAAAAAGCCACCTTCCACAAGCCTCCTGTGGACAGGTTAAAGATTTAAAAGATCTTAAGAGGCTGGAGTGATTGGTTGACTCTAATGAGGTAAATGGGAAAAATACAAATTTATATTGGGTCTGTTTTGGGATCCAGAAAAGTTTCTATCTATATAACTGTGTTCCAGAGGGACAGAGATTAATTATCTCCAGGTGAAAAAGAAGCTTATATTTTAAAAGTGAGCATAATAGGAGTCAACAATATAATGTGACCTCCAAAAAATGGTGATGCTATCTTAGGCTATATTAATAGAAGAGAAATATTCAAAATAAAGAGGTAAATATATTTAACATTACTGAAATGTACACTTAAAAATAGTTAAGATGGTAAATTTCATATATTTTTTCCACAATTAAAAAAGTAAGGTGTATTAATTTTACTTGTTATAGTGATTCCATTAGGAGAATTGTATTTGTGTTACACTTTATGAATGGCATGGATTTAGGCAAACTAGTGCTCCATGATGGGAACTGGAATCAATTCACAAAAACAAGCTAAAGAGGGAGGGAAGTAATAAAGGACATGATTCTCTTAAAATATTTAAAGTTTGCCAATTTAGAAGAGTGATTATACTTACCATGACTCAAGGAACAGAACTAGGAACAGTGGAAGCTCTAATACATGGCGTACCGCATAGAATCTGTAAGACATATGCCAGGGACCACACGTTTTGGGGCAAACTGCACGTTATTTAAATCATCATAACTACAGATCATAATTCACTTTAGGTGCGTGAAAAACGAGAAAACTCGTGAGCGTGCAAAACACGAGCAAACTCGTGAGCGGTACGAAATGTGCTGAGACAGTGCTTCTCAAAGTGTGGTCCCCAGACCAGCAGCATCAGGATTACCAGGAAACTTTTTTAAAAATATGCATTCTTGGGCCCCCATCCCAAAACTGCTGAATCAGAAATTCTGGAGGTGGGGTCCCGTCATCTCTTTTAACATGCTCACCAGGTGATTCTGATTCACACTAAGGCTTGAGACCTCCTAATCTAAGACAGATTTCAGTACAACAAAAATACGTGAAAAAAAATGGCTAATAAAAAGATAGCAGTTATTCTCAACCTTTACTGTGCAACAGAATCCCCTGGGAAGCTTTAAAAAACAAAACAAACTATCACTGGGAACCATTCCCAGGTTAATTGGTCTGGGGTAAAGTCTGGACATTGGTATGTTTTTAAAAGATCCTAGGCAATTTTTATGTGTAGCTAGGGTTGAGAACTACCTTGGTGGAAGGCTGAATTAGGTTGGCTGTTTGAGAGATTACTTGGGGACCCTATTTAAAAACACAGATTCTTGGGCCTCAACTCTGGACTTAAATAGATCTGAGATAGGGCCAAGGAATATTTTCTTTTTCTTTTTTTTTTCTTCCCTTTTTCCTTCCTTCCTTTAAAAAAAATCTCTTCAGGTTAGACTAAAGCACAGTTAGCTTGATAAGTACCATTCTATGGAGACAAGACCTTTATATAAATTAGCTCAGTCACCAAATAAATATTGGACAGCCATTATGTGTAAGGATTTGAGCCTGTCTAGTAAAGGCAGTGATTCCCAACATGGTTGATCATCAGAGTCACTTGTAGATGGATTGGATTACCAACAGAGATTTTTATTTTAATTCGACATGCATGATTTTGAAAAGCTGTGCATGTGAGTTAGATGTGAAACTGATTAAGCATGACTTTTACATGAAGGTTTGTTCCTGAAATTTTGAAAGTAGATTTAATCATATTTGAATTGATTAGGAAAGCATGCTGTTAAAAGAAAATTAGGTAGGGTAAATCCTTTTAAGTACATTTTAATGTGCATCATCACCCCAATATCTTCTTTCCTCATTTCAGATTTTTGTGTATTTTAATTTTTGAAGCACTGAAGTAACATTTATTATATTACACTCACAAAGAATTTGTCATTAACAAGTAATTGCAGATGAATTTAGTGCATGTAAGGTCAAAGCTTCACTTCTTGCATCAGGAACACCATTACTTAAGGTTAAATGTAATGGATCTAATGGCTTACCATGTTCATAGCAAGTTCTAAAGTCAGGCTTTGATACCCTCTAGTTTTGATTGCTATGTCTCTTACATTCAATCCTTTCTGTGCCCTCTACCATATTCTTTTTCAAGCCTCATAACTTCTTGCCAGCAAAGAATTCCTAACTCATACCCATATTTTAAGTTGCCATTTTTCCTTGTTGAATGCAGAATTAAATCTAGATCCCCTAATGAAGCCAATTGTGGTTTAGCCCCTTTCCAGGCTTCAATTATTGTTCTGCATACTCTTGTCTCTCCCCACCAAATACCTTTATTCCAGTATTTTTATCTGAATTTTACACATGTCTTAAACTTAATCTAAAATCTGTTCTCTTCTAGAAAGCTTTCCCCAAACTCCTCAGCAGGAACAGACTGTATCTTATATTTTATAGCATTTATGACATTTCGATCTTGGGATCATGTTCTTTCTATACACATTTTCCTTACTAAATTGTAAATTCCTTGAGATTAGGAATTATTCACTTGCTTTGTCATTTCCAACATGTGGGACAGTATGCATGTATAATGGAAAAAGTCAAGATAAACAAAGAGTAAGTTACAGTTCCACCAGATAACATGTGACAAATTATTTTGATTTTACTGAAACCCAATTTCCTAACTTGCACAATGTGGGAAATTCTACTTACCTTGCAGATTTGTTTTAAGGACTAAAGATGCAAGTTATTTTTTAATTTATATTTATAGTAGTTTTTTAACTTTTCAATTATAGTTGACACTGTTATTTATGTTAGTTTCAGGTGTACAGTGTAGTGGTTTCACACATATAATTTATGAAGTGATCCCCTCCAATAAGTCTAGTAACCACCTGGTACTATACATATTTATTACCATATTATTTACTATGTTCCCTATACCACACTTTGCATCCCCACACAAATTGGTAGTTGGAAGACTTATTTTGCTTGATGTATAAAAGACCTTCAATAAGTCCTCATTCTTTTTTCTTATCTCTTTCCAAAATGCCTACCATAGTACTTTGAAACAAACCTTAGTAAATATCAATAAAGCTAGATGTGTCCAAAGGCATTGAGGGCCTGAACTAGGGTAGTGTTATGGGAAATGAAAAGGAAGAGATGGATATGAAATGACTTAGAATTGACATGAAACAGTGATTTGCTGGAGAGAAAAATGGCTGTGATTTTGAATCTGGAATATTATGAATGACACTTAATTAAAAAGAAAAAAGACCAAGAATTTGTTTGAGGAAATTACTCAAAGGCAGTAAGTCTAGGCAGTATCATTTTAAAGGAAAAATTATAGGGGCACCAGTAACTTCATGGGCTTCATGGAAATGATCTGGGGCTCCAGTAATGAAAGGCTGGCTTAAAAAACTCAGCCTTGGTATTTTCCAGCTCAAGTGTCAGTTTCAAACTTTGATCACTGAAAGTAGTAAAATCTGGAATTAAAAATTGATCTAGGAAAGCCATCAGCAGTAGTTTCCTTTTGTCTTCTAGGTTCAAAATCTTACCACTATGCTCAGATTGCATATAGTATTTAATTCTGAAAAAAATGAAATAATGATATACATTTTAGCTAAATTCTTTACCTGGCTGATTTTAGAGTCATCATATACTTTAAAACAGTTTAAAAACAATTCAGAAGAGATACTGTATATTATAGGGGTAAATTTAAAACAGTTGCTCAAGGCATTTCTGACATATTCCTAATTATAGTTATTCTTGAACTCTGCAATTTTTAAAGTAAGCCTTTTTTTTTAGTTCATAAAATGGTACTGAAATTTAACATGACTTTTAAAATAAATATATCAAGGATTTTAAATAGAAAGCCCTGTATACTTTTTTGCAAAAATTAAAAGGTAGTTGTAAAGGGAATAAAATGTTAAATTTTCTCTCTTCGTTCCTTTTCTAGCCTTACCTTTCAAAGTTGACCATTATTAAATTTAATTTGTGTTTTTCCATAGTTTATATGTGGTGTATATTTAATTTTTTTAGTGTTGAGAATTGGGTATAGTATTATTTATTGTTCTATAACTTTTATCCATTTAATATGTCATTGACACTCTCCATAAAAGTATATGGGGTATAAGCTCTTTCATTTAAATAGCCAATAGCAAGCAAAATTTTGATGTTTTGTGATTTATACCCTATACATAAACTAATAAACTTTGGCAGAATACATTGCAGTTGTTAAGAACTCCAGATAGACATGTGGACCTCAAGTGTCAATGCAGAAATTTTTCGTGTGTGTTACTCATTACAGTGAGAAATGCTATAGCATTATTTCTAGATGTTAGTGTATGAACAGTACTTTATAGCTTTTGGAGGTGTGTGGGGGGGGAGGGAGGGTGAATGAGTGTGTGTGTATAAGACTTGTTTCGCCAGATGAATATGCTAGTGTTTGTACAATGATGGAGTACTTTTTTCCCACCATGGGCAAAGTTTGTTTGTGGTTCCATATGATTTTTAGATAATATTGGAGTCATAGGTCTAAATAATTGACAGTCTTAAAACAATGCTTTTCTTAGGATTATCTGCTTTAAAACACAAAATTCTAAGCCTCGCTATTCTAATCCTGCCTTTCATTATTGGTGCCCCAAATCATTCCATGAAGCTCAGGAAGTTACCAATACCCCGATAACTTTTCCTATGGAATGGTATTGCCTAGGCTTATCATACAAAATAAGTAACTCTTGCTCTGTCAGACATTAAAGGCAGACTTAATATGCCCATATTAAATTGCATACTTGATAAGCAAAAAGCTTATACTGTAGCCCACAAGCACTCAGATTTGAGGTGGTATTTGAAACAAGATACAGTTGAAGAATAAAAGTGATACTTGTAAATATTCATTAATGGGATATATAGGCTCATCTCCCTTTATTTTACTCATAGATACAACTTGGAATGAACATGAAAAGGCTGAACTTTTTACAGATAACTTCTGTAATGTATGTGGATTGGTGCTGCAGTTTGAATCACAAAGGATTTCACATTATGAGGTAAGTTAAAAATTATAGGAATAGAGTCTAAAGTAAGTTTTTTCAATGTAGCAAATAAACTTTCTATGTTATCTTTTTTGATTCTCATGAGAATCCTTTGAAACAGGTGGTATTGTTTCCCTTTGACAGATGAGGAGACTGGCTCAGAAAGGGACAGTAACTTACTAACTTAAGTTGGGAAATTCGAGTTTAAACTCTTTTTGAATCCAAAGCATGTTTTAGTCTTCACACCATTCTGTATCCCTTTGTGTTCATCAAGCCACTCTATCCTTCATGTCCCTGTAGGAAATGTAAGAGAGATGTTTAAAAGTTTAAGTAGGAAACTGTTAATGTGAATCAAGGGAATTTTTTTGTTGTTATATTTATTGGGGTGGCATTGGTTAGGAAGAATTACATAGTTTCCCGGTGTACAATTCTACAGTATGTCATCTATGTGTTGCATTACGTGTTCAACATCCAGAGTCAGTTCTCTTTCCATCACCATATATTTGATTCCTGCTCCCTCCTCTCCCACCCCTCCCCTCTTACCATCAGGGACCACTGAACTATTGTCTGTGTCCATGAGTTTTTGTTTCTTTGTTGCTTTATATTCCACATATGTGTGAAATCATATGGTTCTTGGTTTTTATTCTGGTTTATTTCGCTAAGCATGATGATCTCAAGATCCATCCATTTTGTTGCAAATGGCAGTATTTCATCTTTTCTTATAGCTGAGTAATACTCCACTGTGTATATGTACCACAGCTTCTTTATCCAGTCATCTATTGAAGAGCACATAGGCTGTTTCCATGACTTGGCCACTGTGAACAATGCTGCAGTGAACATAGGGATACATAAATCTTTGTGGATTAAGGTTTTTAAATTTGGAGAGTAGATACCCAGAAAGGGGATTGCTGGGTCATAGGGTAACTGCATTCTCAATTTTTTGAGGAACCTCCACATCGTCTTCCATAGCTGTTGTACCAATTTGCATTTGCGTCAGCAGTGTGCGAGCGTTCCTTTGTCTCCACAGCCTCTCCAGCACTTGTTATTCCTTGTCTTGTTGATAATAGCCATTCTAACAGGTGTGAGGAGGTATCTCATTGTGGTTTTGGTCTGCATTTCCCTAATAGCTAATGAAGTTGAACATTATTTCATATGTCTGTTGGCCTTTTGTATGTCTTCATGGGTGAAGTGTTGTTCAGATCCTCTGCCCACCTTTTAATTGGGTCGTTCGGTTTTTTGTCGTTGTTGTTGAGTCATGCACATTCTTTATATATTTTAGATATTAGTCCCTTATCAGATGTATTGTTTGCAAATATTGTCTCCCATTTGCTTGGCTGTCTCTTCGCTTTGTTGATAGTCTCTTTTGCTATGCAGAAGCTTTTTAGTTTGATACAGTCCCATTCATTTATTTTTGCTTTTACTTCCCTTGCCTTTGAGGTCAGGTTCATTAATGTCCTCCCTGAACCCGAGGTCTATAGTTCAATACCAGTGTTTTCTTCTATAAAGTTTATTGTTTTGGGTCTTATGTGGACATTTTTAATCAATTTTGAATTAATTTTAGTATATGATGACCGTTCAGAATTCGCATTCATACTTTTGCATATGGTTTTCCAATTTATCTAGCACCATCTACTGAAGAGGTTTTCTTTTCCCCATTGTATATTTTTCGCTTCTTCATCAAAAATTATTTGTCCTAACAAATGTCACCCCAATAAGTCTTAACAATAAAAATGAATTTAGAAAAATTATTTGTCCATATATTTGTACATTTATTTCTGGGTTTTGGTTCTGTTCCATTGGTCTGTGTGTCTGTTTTTACTGCCAATACCAAGTTGTTTTGATTATTGATACTTTATAGTATAAATTGAAATCAGGGAGAGTGATACATGCAGCCTTATTCTTTTATGTAGGATTGCTTTGGCTACTTGAGGTCTTTTGTGGTTCCATATAAATCTGATAATTTTTTAATCTATTTTATGAGAGTATGTTTGTGTGATTTTGATTGGAATTGCATTAAATCTGTATGTTGCTTTGGGTAATATGGGCATTTTAACAATGTTAAGTCTTCCTATCCATGAACATGGAATATCTTTCTATTTTTTTATGTCCTCTTTGATTTCTTTCGAAAGTCTCTCATAGTTTTCCATGTATAAATCCATCACATTCTTTGTTAATTCCCAGGTATTTTATTCTTTTTGTTTCAATTGCAAAAGGTATTGACTCTCTCATTTCTTTATCCGAACATTCGTTGTTTGTTTATAGGAATGCTGTTGATTTTTGTACGTTGAATTTGTATCCTGCAACTTTACTGTATTTCTTTATTGTTTCTAATAGTTTTCTGGTGGAGTCTTTGGAATTTTCTATGTAAAGGATCATATAATCTGCAATAGTGGCAGTTTGACCTCTTCTTTCCCAATTTGGATACCTTTCATTTCTTTCTCTTGCCTGATTGCTCTCATGAGAACTTCCAGTACTATATTAAATAGCAGTGGCAACAAGGGGCATCCTGTCTTGTTCCTGATTTTAGGGGAATGGGCTTCAGCTTTTCCCCATTCAGTATGATATTAGCTGGGGGTTTGTCCTATATAGCTTTTATTATGTTCAGGTACTTTCCTTCTATACCCATTTTATTCAGTGTTTTGATCATAAATAGATGTTGTATCTTGTCAGATACTTTTTCTGCATCAATTGATATGATCATAGAATTTTTATCTTTTCTTTTGTTTATGTGGTGTATCACATTGATTTATTTTCATATGTTGAACCATCCTTGTGCTCCTGGGATGAATCCCACTTGATTGTGGTGTATAACCTTTTTGATGCATTGTTATATTCTGTTTGCTAACATTTTGTTTAGAATTTTTGCATCTGTGTTCATCAGAGACATTGGTCTGTAGGTTTTTTTGTTTGTTTGTTTGTTTTTTTTGTGTGTATGTGTGTGTGTTGTCTTTACCAGGCTTTGGTATTAGGGTAATGTTGGTCCCATAGAATGAGTTAGGAAGTATTGCCTCATTTTAAATTTTTTGGAAGAGTCTTAGGAGGATAGGCATTAATTCTTTGAACGCTTGGTAAAACTCATTGGTAAGACCTTCTGGTCTGAGGCTTTTGTCTTTGGGGAGGTTTTGGATGATTGTTTCAATTTCTTTACTATTGCTTGGTCTATTTAGATTATCCAGTTCTTCTTGGTTCATTCTGTGTAGACTGTATGTTTCTAAAAACGTTTCCATTTCTTCCAGGTTGTTAAATTTAGTGGCATAAAGCCCTTCATAATATTTTCTTATGATCCATTGTATTTCTGTTATATCAGTAGTAATTTCTCCCCTTTCATTTCTAATTTTGGTTGTTTGTGTCCTTATTTTTCATCCTTTTGTTAGTCTAGCTAGTGGTTTGTCAATTTTGTTGATTTTTTTTTCAAAGAACCAGCTGTTTGTTGCATTAATTTTTCCTGTTGTCTTTTTCTCAATTTCATTTAGTTCTGCTCTGATTTTTATTTTTATCTTTCCTTCTTCTGTTTTTTTTTTCCTGTTCTTTTTCTAGTTCTTTAAGATGGGTATTGGGATGTTTACTTGTGAGTTTTCTTGTTTCTTAAGATAGGCCTGTAATGATATAAATTTCCCTCTTATTACTGCTTTCACTGTGTCCCAATAATTTTGATATGTATTTACACTGTCATTAGTTTTTATGTATTTTTTAATTCTTCTTTCATCTCTTCTTTGATCCAGTAATTTTTTAATAAGATGTTGTTTAATTGCCATGTATATGTGATTTTGCCAGCTTTCTTTTTGCAGTTGATGTCCAATTTCAATGCTTTTTGGTCTGAGAATCCACTCGGTATGATTTCAGTCTTCTTGAAAGTGCTGAGGCTAGTTTTGCATCCCAGCATATGGTCTATCCTTGAGAACGTTCCATGTGCATTAGAAAAGAAGGCATCGTCTTGTTGTTGAAGTATCCTATAAATGCCCATTATGTCCAATTGCTGTAATCTATCATTTAAAGCTGATATTTCCTTGGTTATTCTCAGTTTGGATGATCTGTCCATGGCTGTTAAGTGGGTGTTTAGGTTTCCTACTATAATTCTGTGTTTTTATCAGTTTCTCCTTTTAGATATGTTGATAGTTGCTTTGTAAATTTTGGTGCTTCCTGATTGGGGGCATATATATTAATGAGTGTCATATCTTCTTTTGGTTGTGTTGTCCTTTTTATCACTATGAAATGTCCATCTTTGTCTCTTGTTACCTTGTTATTCTGGAGTCTGTTTTGTCATATATCAGTATGGCAACTCCTGCTTTTCTCTGGTTACCATTTACTTGGAGTATTGTTTTCCACCCTTTCACTCTGAGTCTGTGTTTGTCCTTATGGCTGAGGTGTATTTCTTGGAGACAGCATATGGATGGGTTTTGTTTTTTAATCCAGTCTGCTACTCTGTGCCTTTTTATTGTTGAATTCAGTCCATTTACATGTAAGGTGATGATTGATGTGTGAGGATTTCCTATGGTCATTACTTTCTCACTGTTTTATTTTCTTTTTGTTGTCCCAACTCTTCCCCATTTATTTTGATTTTTTGTTTGTTTGTTTCAGGTCAAATAGCTTCTTTCAGTATTTCATAAAATGTCGACCTTGTGCTGGAGAATTCCCTCAGCTTCTGTATACCTGAAAAGTTTTTATTCCTCCTTCATATGTAAAGGATAATTTTACTGAATAAATTATTCTTGGCTGGAAGTTTTTCTCTTTTAATATTTTGAATATTTGATTCTACTTCCTCCTGGCTTGTAGAGTTTCTGCTGAAGTCTGATGCCAGCCAGATGGGCTTTCCCTTAAAAGTTACAGTTCTTTTTATCCCCCTGGCTGCCTTGAGAATTCAATGTTTGTCTTTGGTTTTTAACATATCCAGTATCATGTGCCTTGGAGAAGATCTGCTGGGGTCCAGATAGCTAGGGAACCTATTTTCTTCTTGAATTTGGGGTTCCAGATTTTTCCATAGGTTTGGAAAGTTCTTGTCTACTGTTTGTTTTAGTAAGCTCTCTGTAGAGTTCTGTTCTGCACCATCTCCTATTCCTATTGTTCTAATGTTGTTCTTTTTAATCGAGTCAGATAGTTCTTGTAGAAGTCTTTCAGTTCTTTGGACTCTGAAGTCCCTCTCTTTTTCTTTCTGTGTTGTTTCCATGTTCCAGTCTTCGATATTACTAATTTTTTCCTCCATCTGGTTGGCCTTGTTTCCTATGGTTGTTAATTCATTTCTCAGTTCTTTTTGTACTGTTTATCTCTCAAATTTCTATTTGATTATTTTTTATATTTTCAATTTCTTTGTTAAAATCTTCCTTTTGTTCACAGATTTTTTTTCTGAAATCATTTATCTGGTTCTTGGTACTCTGTCAACATTCTTTGAACTCTCTGAGTGTCTTAAGTACTGCAGCCTTATATTCTGTGTCACTTTGTATATTTCAAGATCAATAAGATCCTTCTCTGGAGATTTTTCTTTTTTACCTGAGGACTTTGAATCCCAAGGTACTCATTGTATTTGATCTATTTCTTTTTCTGGGCATGAGGGCTTTTCTTTTTCTGAGGCAGATATAAAGAGGTGTATCTCTCTCTGTCTCTGTCTGTCTGTCTCTCTCTCTCTCTCTCTCTCTCTCTCTCTCTCTGTCTGTCTGTCTCTCTCTGTCTTGTCTTCCCAGTTGGTATCATCCTAGTGTCTCCCAGTGTTTTTCTCTTGGTTATTCAAACTCCTATCTCTAAGAGCTTTCCTGCAAGGTGGGCTTCTCTTCTTTCATCCAATCGTGGTGGTCAGTGTGCCGCCTCTTTTGGAAAGTGTCTTAGGCGATGGTATGTTACGCCTCTAAGATCAGTGCAAGGAAAAGCTGCTGTGCCTGTGTTTTGGAGTTTTTCTGAGCTCCACTGCCAGTTTCCATGGGTGCAGGCTTTGTTGGACAGTGCACAGGTTTATTTGCCTTTTTTTCCCCAGCTGGATGTAGAGCAGACATTAGGTAGAGTTGTGGGGGTGAGCTTTGGGAAAGAGGAGAAGCAGCCAGGCTCAGTGTCTCTGGTTTCTGCCTGGGTTTAGGGGTGGTGTGGTCTGCGGCTGCTTTAATGCCTCCAGTAGATCCCCTGATTGCTGACTCTGCTGCAACAGTAATCTGTTCGTCAGAGATGCCAGGGCAGGCCAGCACAGGACAGGCTGGGAGCAGGCTGTGATCACGTCAGTCGTGGGCAGAGTGTGCACCGCCAGCTCAGACTTTCTCCTGAGCCTGCGTTTCACCCAGGACCATGTTCTATTCTGGTCAGCGTTTCCACAGCAGCTGGCTCTCAGTTTCAGACTTGCTCAGAGCCAATTTGTGGTCATGGTGCCATGCTGCAGCTGGAGGCCCTGTTCTCACCCAGGGCAGTTCAGATGCTTTGTTCAGCCTCCAACCTACTCGGGGCATGGCACTCTGGTTGGGGCCCTATTGTGCTGCCACTCTATGAGGTTTCTACTCACCCACAGTCTCACAGGGTTTCAATAACTCTCACCTTCTCTCTTGTCGCCACTCAACCTCCAACCCGCCAGGGATCATGTTGTTCTTCAGCCAGTGTTCCCTGGCTCCCTCCTCATTCCTTCTAACAGCCCTGGGTGGGCTGCTACCATGTCTCCGCTCTGCTCTCTCTGCCCTCTCCCATTAGTCCCCCTTTCTCTGACCTTCAGGTGTTGTCTTGCAATGCGTGGATCTCTCACCTGAGACTGTGCCACTCAGGTTTCCCGTGTTGGATCCTGGTTATTCAATTGTATTTTCCAGGAGAGATTTCAAGAATCTCTTCTCTCGCCAGCATCTTATATCCAGGCTCAGTGATGAACTCACGGGCATAAATGGTGGAGTAAGCCAGTGCAGGAATAGGAAAACTGTTTTAGAGGCTAAATATCCAAGATCAAGGTGTCTACTGGTTTAGTTTTCTTTTTTGACTTGCAAATGGCTACCTTCTTGCTGCGTCCTCATGTGTGCTTTCCTCTGTATAAAATGTCAAGGGATATTATAGAACTCTAGGGTCTTCCTTTACAGTAATGAAGGTTATAAAAACGAAATGAACCAGTCTTATACTTGACTTAGCCACATGTTTTTAGTTATGGAAACATAGAATTCTAGAGCTAGAAGAGTGAATGCTTAATGCACTTTTCCAGTTCCTATGGTTTATTGATTATAATACTGATGCTCAGAGTTAACAGTGATTCTCTATAGGTAGTTATTGGCATGATGAAGCTTAAAAATTATTTCTTCTGATTTCCATCTAATGTAGTTTTTTTGTTGTTGTTGTGGCCTCTCATTTCTACATCATATTATGAGTTATTGGATTTTTTTTCATATCTGGTATCTGGGTTACTAAAAGTACCAGATACATTTACTTAAAAGAAATACAGGGTCCAGCAGAAGTACCACCCTTTTTTAAGTAGTTAAAACATTGTTATGTTACAGAATTACATGCTTATGATTTTGTAATTAAAAATTTGGTATAGATTACTAGGTCATAAAAAAAGGGTATGACTTCTGCCAGACCCTATATAATGCCAACTCTACTATTTTTAAACATCTTATCTTGTTTTCCTTTTTGCAAATCTTATTGGCAGCTATACTTCAGTCCTTATATTCATTGGGATTCAATTTCTATAATTACAGATAAGGAAATTGTTTTGGCTGTGATTTGAGAGGACCTAGGTTCAGGTCTTAACTGCACCATTGTTGTGTAACCCTGGGCAAGTCACTTGGTCTCCTTGGGCATGTTCCTTGAACCTATAAAATTGGGGGAGGGGGTAAAACCTCTCTATTAATATGCTTGTGAGAATTCAATGAAATAAAATATGGGAGAGTGCCTAGCTCATTCTCAGACTCCATAGCTCAAAGATTTAGAGTTAGTAAAGAGAGACACACCATTCAGGGGCTCTATGACACTCATAATTTTGGTTGGAACTGTGAATTTAAATTTGGAAAAGTAGCTTTTTATAGGCTTATGAAATGCTTTTCAGTGGAGGAAATATACAAAAATACAAGAAAATAAAACTCAATCACAGTTCTTTCAGCTGTATCATTTAACTTCTCTTTTGGATATCTGATTTCAGTATGCTTTCTGAACACACACACACACACTTTTATAAAAGAAAATTGTATAAGTTGTTTTGTGCTTTTTTCCCACATAAAAGCATATTCTGGACACTGTGCTATCATTACAACTTTTTCTTCTATAATGGCTATATAACATACTATTTTGTAATATTGTAGTTAATTTTTAAATTTAAATTTCAGTGCTATCTGTAAGTTTGGAGCTTAAGCTTGTTAAATCATCAGATCAAAACTATACATGGGAAGGTCCAAGATGGCATATTAGATAAATGCTATGCCTACTGCTTCCCAGGATCACACCAAAATTACAAATAAATTATAGAACAGTTAACCTCAAGAATCATCTGAAAGCTAGCTGAACAGAACCCATATAACTAAGGATTTAAAGAAGAGGCCACATCAAGACTGATAGGAGGGGCAGAAATGCAAAACAGGCTGACCCCAAACCCATGGATAGTGGTTGAACAACAGGAGGAACACATCAATGGCAGATGTCCCCCTGGGAAGAGGCGGGGTTCCCAGCCCCACACTGGGCTCTCCAGCCCAGGGGTTCCCCTGGGAAGAGGAGTTCCTACAAGATCTGGCACTGAAAATCAGTGAGAATTCTGTCTGTCCATCCTGGTGAGATGGAAGGTGGCTGGAAACCTAGATGCCCTCTTAAAGGGAATGCACACAGACTCACTCATTTGAAAACACTCACCTGGTCTCCAGTGAAAGGGCAGCAACTCTGGAGGCACCACAGACATACGAAGAGAGACTGAGTTGTATGGATTCGGGTTGAGGGCTGGAGTGACTATTGTCCTTGTGTGGAGCCTGCCTCATGTGTAGCCTACAGGAGGCCACCATCTTTTCTATGTTGAACCCTCCCCCTAAAGATCCATATCTGAGATCCCATTGGTCTGGTAAAATCCATGCATGCCCACTACCTTAGTGATGCTCTGACTCCTGCCCCGCACATCTATTATTACATCTCCCTAGTTACTCTAAGCTACTGAGCAATCAGCCCCACCCCACTAGCTAGTGAAGCAGTGGGCAGTCTGCAGCAGTCCTGGGAAATTTTGGTAGTGAGCAGTCAGCCACACCCTGCACTGTAGCCTCTTCTGGGTGATTCTTAGAGACCTGTGGTGAGTTGTGGCTGGCTATGGTGTTCTCAGGGCATTTTTGCAAACTGGTCACAGGCCTGGCTCTGGTATAAGAACCAAAAGTGCATTAACTTCATAAAAACCACTGTCCATATCCTATAACTCCCTGGAAACTTGCCTCGCCCACCTAGGGCTGCATTGCCAGAAGCATCCCTTTTTACTGAGGGGCTGACCTCATCCCAAGAGCTGTGGAACAATTTTATAGCAGCACACATCCCACAGTGGTCTAGTGAACTTTGAGTGGTGAGCAGCAAGCCACAATTTGCACTGCAGCCTCTCTTGGGCAACTCTCGGGGATTTGTGAGCCCATGGCAAGCAGTGGCTGGCTTCAGTATTCTCAGGTCATTTTGCAGAGTGGTCACAGGCCAGGCACTGCCCCGAGGTGAGGGGTGGCTGACTGGAATGTTCTCATGGCATTTTGCGAAGTAGTCACAGGTTAGGTACTGGCCCAAGAAATGAATCTGCATTAAACTTATAAAACCACTAGCCACACCTTGTGACTCCCTGGGACACCACCCCACCTAGCTAGAGCTGCATCACAGAAGACACTCTCAACACTGGGTCAACTAGCCCAGTTCCCACACCTAAAAAGTCTCTTTCAAAAGCTGAGCCTTATGAGCAGCCGGCAGGTGGCAGTAGGTTTAGGGGGCTATGGATCTTATGCTAAGCTGCCTCAGGCACACTACTGGTGGCAATTGGCCTTGTTCCACAGCAAGGCCACCCCTACATGCCTCCAGGTCCAGCAGCAAACCACAAATAGCTTTGTGACTTCTACCAGGTAGCCACAGGCTGGTCACAGGCAAGGCTGAAATTGGCCTGCATGGGAACCCATCCCACAAGTCACCTATATGGTCATTTAATCTATGCCAAAAGAAGTAAGAATTTGCATTGGGCTAAGACAGTCTAGTCAATAAATAGTACTGAGAAAACTGGACTTATACATGCAAAAAAGTGAAACTAGATCACATTCTTACACCATATATTAATACAAGAATAAACTAAAAATGGATTAGACTTAAATGTAAGATCTGAAACCATAAAACTCCTAGAAGCAAATATAGGAAGTACACTCTAAGACATTACCCCTTAGTGATATTTTTACTGATAGAGCTCTTCTAGGAAGGGGAACAAAAGTACAAAGAAAAATGGGACTACATCAAACTAAAAAGTTTTTTCACAAGCAAAGGAAACCATGAACAAAACAAAAAGACATTATACTGAATGGGAGAAGATATTTGCAATGATACATCTGATAAGGAGTTAATATCCAAAATTTACAAAAGACTCATACATCTCAACATCAAAAAACAAACAATCCAATTAAAAAAAATGAGCAGAGGACCTGAATAGACATTTCTCCAAACAGGATGTACAGATGGCCAATAGACATATGAAAAGATGGTCAACGTCACTAATCATCAGTGGAATGCAAATTAAAACCGCAGTGAGGTACCACCTCACTCCTCTCAGAATGGCCATCATCAATAAATCAACCAACAACAAGTGTTGACAAGGATGTGGAGAAAAGGAACCCTTGGGCACTGTTGGTGGGATTGCAAATTGGTGCAGACACTGTGGAAAACAGTATGGAGGTTCCTCAAAAAATTAAAAATGGAACTACTATATGACCTAGCAATTCCACTCTTGGGTATTTATCCAAAGAAATCTAAAACACTAATTTGAAAAAAAATACATGCACCCCTATGTTTACTGCCGCGCTATTCACAATAGCCAAGATATGGAAACAACCAAAATGCCCATCAATAGACGATTGGATAAAGAAATTGTGGTACATTTATACAATGGAATATTACTCTGCCATAAAAAGAACAAAATATTACCATTTGCAACAACATAGAGGTTAATATGCTATGTGAAAAAAGTCAGAATGAAAAAGACAGATGCCATATGATCTCATTTATATGTGGAATCTAAAGAACAAAATAAAGAAACAACAAAAAGAAATTCATAGATACAAAGAGCAAACTGATGGTTACTAGATGGGAGAGGGTTTGGAGGAACAAAGGTGAAGGAATTAAGTACAAATTGGTAGTTACAAAATAGTCATGGGAATGTGAAATACAATAAGGGAATATAGTTAATAATGTTTTAAACACTATGTATGATGTCACATGGGCACTTGACTTATTGGGGATAGCATTTCATAAATTATATAAATGCCTACTCACTGTGCTGTACACCTGAAAATAATATAAATAATACTGAATGTCAACTATTACATATATTTTATATATATATATATGGTGTGTGTGTGTGTGTGTGTGTAGTCATGGGATATGGAGTACAGAGTAGGGAATATAGTCAATGGTATTGTAATTTAGCAGTCTCCAACCTTTTTGGCACCAGGGACTGGTTTTGTGGAAGACAATTTTTCCATGGACCTGAGCAGGGGGGATGGTTTTGGGATGATTGAAGCATTACATTTATTGTGTACTTTGTTTCTATTATTATTACATTGCAATATATAATGAGATAATTATACAATTCACCACAATGCAGAATCAGTGGGAGCCCTGAGCTTGTTTTCTGCACCCAGATGGTCCCATCTGAGGTAAGTGTGCAGTGCAGGAAAGAGGCACAGGTGGAAGTGGTAGGCCATGTGTGGACTAAAATATTGGGTAGGCCATGTGTGGACTAAAATAAGTGTTGGATTCTGACTTAAAGCCTGCCACCTAATACAGCTTAATTGTCTCTGGCTACTCACTGATAGGGTTTTCATATGAGTCTGCAAGCAATTGATTATTATGGTCTCTGTGCTGGCATCACCACCTCAGCTCCACCTCAGATCATCAGTCATTAGATTTTAGATTCTTATAGGGAACATGCAACCTAGATCCCTCACATGCACAGTTCACAATAGGATTAGCATTCCTATGAGAATTTAATGCCACTGCTGATTTGACAGGAGCTAGAGCTAAGGCAGTAATGTGAGTGATGGAGAGTGACTGTAAATACAGGTGACACTGCTTGCTTGTCCACTGCTCACCTCCTGCTGTTGTGGCCCAGTTCCTAACAGTCCGTGGACGGGTACCAGTCCATGGCCCAGGGGTTGGGGACCCCTTTTGTAATAGATTAAGGTATCAGATAGGTGGTAGTTGACTTGTGGGGGTTATCATTTTGTGAGGTGTGTAAATGTCTAATCATTATGTAGTTTTGTATACCTGAAACTAATAATAATAAAAAACAATAAATAAAATATCATAGGAAAATTAAAAAAACTATACATCACTTCCTGTATATTTGAAAGCATTTCCATATAAATGTTCTACTTGAAAAGGTGATTTTGTTCTCTTCAGTATACATTTTTTCAGAGATGTTTGTAATGTGCTTAACCTAGCAGGATTAATTTCCTCACCTAATAGAATTTGAGAGGTAGGTAGTTCATGGCTGATATGACAGGTCCATGACATCATCAAGGACCTAGACATTTACTGCCTTTCTGCTTTGATAAACTATTTTTCCTCCTTAGGATATCCCATAGTATGACCTTTACATGTTAATTCCAGAAGCAGGAGGGAAGAAAGTTAGAAGAAGGGCTTATCCCCCAGCCTATAAAGGAGGCTTCCCAGAAGTTCCACCCAACACTTTGCGTTACAACTTACTAGCCAGAATCTAGTCACATGGTTACATCATGCTGAAAGGGAAGCTGAAACATGCAGTTTTTCAGCTGGTTATATTGCCCAACATGTGTAACTAAGGAAGAAAAAGAAATTTGATATTAAGCAGCAACTAGGAGTCTCTGTCAAAAATAAAAGCCTAAATATTATTGACCTCTAAATTATAGCATTATTTTCTCTTTTTCTCTGAGATTTAGAGATTTGAAAGCATGTCAAGCTCTTTCATAAACTTAGCATAATACCAAACATATTACAACTCACAGGTGCTGTCCTCAGATTCAAAAGTGTAAATTTGGGGTGTCTGTTATTGAATAAACAAGGTCATGTTATATCTTTCTATTCAGAGTGAAAAACATGCTCATAATGTGAGGTTTTATTTTGAAATGCGTGGAGAACCAAACGAAGTGCCTACTAAGAAAATGAAGATGGATGTTAGAAATTTTCAGGTGAGTAGCTTGTGTTGACGTCATCATTCTAAACTTCAAGTTATTGAATCTTTCTAAGAACATTGTGCTTATTTCAGGTACATAAGAATGAAGTGGTGGACAGAAACAAATTCTGTGATCTCTGCAACATGATTTTTAGCTCCCCAGTTGTTGCTCATTCTCACTATGTGGGGAAAGTCCATGCTAAAAAATTGAAGCAGTTAATGGAGGCACATGATCAGGTATCTCCACCAGGATTTCAGCCTGAGATGGGTAAGATTACATTTACCTCTTTAGCTTCAATACAGGGTCATCTTTTTCTGCCAACTTTGCCATCCACTTTTGATCAAAGTGACTTTTACTTCAGGGTGATAAACTGATTCTTCTTTTTTTAAATTTATTTTTATTGTTAGACTTTATTGGGGTCACATCTGTTAGCAAGGTGATTTTTCTTCTTCTGCCCAGTTAGTGTATTTCTGTTTCTTTGTCATTTATTACAGAGATTATAATTGCTAGCTGAATTTTAAGAAATGTTATGACCTCTCCTTTTCAGGTTATTGAATCAAAATAAAAGCAAGAAATAACAATAAGCAGCCTGAGCTCTCTAGTTTCTAATCAAATCAAAATCTTAACTCCTTCTTCTTCTTCCCCTTGGCATTTATCTCAATCTTTTTTCACTTTAGTACTTTCTAAAACGTTGCCTCATATGTGTGTTCAGACCAGTGTATTCACCATAATATGTCAGGGTTGCCAAAAAATATACCCATTTTAAGAGATGTTATCTATGTATTACTTTTTGAAGTTGAATTGAATTACAGTAGTAGCATGTAGTATTATGTTCACTCAGAAGATGTTATTAATGAAATGAATGCTAGCATCACCACGTGACAAGCAGCACAGTCACAGTAAATGGCAGAAGCATGGTTGTCCTTCGAGGACTGCAAGAACATTTTGAAGTTGTATTTGAAATTTGAGAACATTGTTTGAGTTTCCCCCATGTTCTCCTGACTTAATACCCCTTGACTTCTACCTTTGGGGGACCTTAAAGGATATAGCGTATGGTAGAAAACCAGCTACACTGGCAGTACTTCAGAAAGAAATTGAAATAGTATGTACAGCAACACATGGACACTTTGATCAGCATTGCTCAAGAAGTAGTTCCCCATGTCTGGATGCTGACAGTAACCACTTTGGGCACCTCTTGTAATTGCAGAAGTCAAATGTGACTTGTAGTCATCTTTTGTTATTGGTATATATTGGGTAAACAATTCTAATACAGTTTTTTCCTTTCTTAAAATGTGTATCCATTTTTTGGCACTCTTTGTAGTTGTGATGCTCCATTTCCTGACTAACTGTCAGCGAAAAAATAAGTTATGGAATTTCCTTCTGCCCTGATAGCTCATTCCTTTCTTCCTATGAATATTAAGGGAAAAAAAAGTATCAACAGTATCATCATTCAGTAGTTACTGAGTACTGATTTTATGCTAGATCCCAAAGATACAGAGAACTATGAAACATTTTCTCTTCCCTTCTTCCAGTGGACCATAAGCACATGAAAAATCTGACCCAAAGATCTCACTTTTGGCCTGAGGTGGCATAGTACACCCTAGAAAACCCCACCTGTGCTTTGAAAAATTTGTGTGCTAGAACAAAAAATGAGATAATTAATCCTCTGAATAAGTAATTTACCACATTTTCACTAGCTGCAATACTATAAAAAGAAGGCATACCTGGCATTGAAACTTGACCAACATTAATTTCCAGTTCACAGTGTAGGCCTCTTCCAGCATGAAAACATAGTAGCTTAATAAATGAAGCCAGAATTATTTTAAAATTGATTCTAATCTCTCTAATTGTATTTTTGTTATTCTGTTTGTCAATCTAAGGAGGGACAGAATCAATGTACTCTACAAAAGAAAGCATCTTGTAAAGCTTTATCGTCAGTCCCCCAAATTGATCAATTTGAGCTCAGAGAGGAGACTAAAGGAAAGAGCTCTAAAATAACTGTAATTGTGAAAATACATAATTTTATAGCCATACATGACTGCATGAATTTTATTTTCATAGAGATACCACAGCTATGAACTGTATAAATGACTTACTGCTACTCAAAAAGACACTGACTTAGAAGTTGGTACCATCTGTTTTACCCTCACTGATTTCAAGAACCATCCTAAGACAGTTCTCATACTTTCATTGATTTCTCAAATTAATATAATTAATCAGGGCTTGATGCTAAACATTCCATCCTATATCTTTGTTGGAGAAACTTGGTGGCAGATGTGTATTCAAATTTTCTTTCTCATAGAAGGAGATTATTTTTGAGTACCTTTATCCAATAGCTGTTGGAAAAATCAAAAGATAGTGGGTTTTAAAAGAATTCTAAATTTCCCTAATACTTTATTAATCAATGCAGCTCTAGTAGCTGCACACATGTTGATCACTTCTCATTATGACTATTTCAGCAGGTGTGCCTATTACTACTTCTACGGAGTCAACTTTTATGAAGCCCCTTGCTGTCAAGCCTCCTCCAGGTGGAATTGAAGACAAGACTATGAATTCCTCTTCCAGCACTGCTTTGGATTTGAATAATCCAAACAAGTATTGCAAGCTCTGTCCTGCTTCCTTTAATAGTCCATTAATGGCCCAGCAACATTATGTTGGAAAAAAACACAAAAGAAATGAGGCTAGGAAGAAGTTTGTAGACAAGATAAGAGAGGAACCTCTTCCAGCAAAATCAGAAGCAAACGGTAAAACAGTATAAATATCACAAAACTCTTTCATAGGAAGTTTATATTTTATAATACATACTACTGGCTTATGTATATGCAATTTTACTCTTGTTGAGTAGGAGGTTGACAGTACTCACAGGATCATACAATTTTAGATAAGTAAGAACTTAGAGTCTATCTAGTTCTGTTGATTTTCTATAAAATGAGATCCAGAAAGTTTTAGATGAACCTTATGAATTACAGAATCAAATATAGTTATTTCCATAGTTTCCTTGTTATAACATAGGTACATAAGGAAATATTTTAAATGAGTATTGTGTGGTTATATAATTCAGTAACTAGTATGGTTTAAATGTCTCTTGGGTGCTAGGCTAGTCATTCTTGGGAATACAAATGAGGGTAGATATACCATTTTTCCTGAAGGAGCAAGTGTATTAACTGGGTTTATAACTGGGTTAATAACACTTCATTGCAAGACGCAACAGTCTTGGTTTTTTGTGTACATATTTATGGTAACCAGAGGACTGAAAAAACATCATGGTTCAAAAGTATCTTCATAGAGGAAGTATATGATTTTGATTGGTAGGAGTGGGAAGGAGAGAGGATAAGCAAAGAAGCTGAGAAAGAGTGGCAAGAAATCAGACACAATAAAGATTCTGATCCTGACTGGAGTGATCTACCTGCTCTTCTAACCATATTTTTTTTTTATTTTTCCCCCACAGGCACCTTCTCACTACTAGTATATTTTATTCTCCTTTTCACATTCTTTCTTCCACTACTTCTTTCCCTCCACTCACTGTTAATTTTCAGTTCTTTCCTTACTAGACCTTTTCTGCTTCCTGTGAAAATGTTCATTACTCCCTTTTTGAAGCACTATTATTTGTCATATGTAACTTCTTATGTTCTGATTCTCCTGTGTTTCTGTTTATCTTCTGTTTTCTTTGGGGTCCCAGCTCTTTTCTTAATTCATTACTTACATGGAGGTATTTCCATGGTTCCATTCTGGACCTTACTCTACAGACATGATCTGATCTACTCCCTGATTTCACCTCTCATCTGTATGCTTATGACCTTTTTGTCAAGCTTTTGACTATATCCAAATGGCAGTTGTTGCTCCACCTGGATACCACGTAGCCTTTTCAAATCCACCTACTCATTCAAAGTAGAAACCTGTAGTTAACTGTGAATCCCAGTTAACTGTGAATACCACCTTCTTCACTTTCTATATCTAATGAAGCACTAAGCCATGACTCTTCTACCTCCAGAATATTACTTTTACCTTATTTCCAGCCCAGCTCTTCCCACACTAGTTCAGACCCTCAACATCTTTTCCTAGAGCTTTGCTACTCAAAGTATGGTTTGTGGCCATCATCATTGGCATTGTTTGAGAGCTTGTTAGCAAAAAGAATTTCATGCCTCACTGCAGGCGTACTGAGTCAGAATGTGCATTTTAACAAGATCCCTAGGTGATTTGTAGCTACAATAAATTTTGAGAAGCATTGTTCTAGAATATTGCCACAACCTCCTAACTGCTTTCTCTGGCCATCAGTTTTGTCTCTCAATATCTGCCCTCAGTTTAACCATGAGAATGTTTAAGCTAAAGTGCACATCTTTCCATATTATCCCCTGCTTAAAAATTCTTAATTGTTTCTCCATTTGCTAAGGATAAAAATCTAAGCTTCATAGCTCTTTACCATCTTGTCGCTGCCTACAGGCTTATCCCCTGCTACGTCCTGCCATGATCTACGTGGGTCAGAACCTACAAACTCTTTCTGGTTTCCAGAAACCATTATCCTATTTCTTATCTCTGTGCCCTTCTTCTTGTTGCCATGTTACCTGGAACATCTCCATGTCCCTCTTCTCTTGACTAACTTCTACTCATTCATTAACAGGCTACTTCCTTGGAAGCCTTTGCACTTCCGCCAAGGCTTATCATCTGTGCTTTCTTAACCTGCATATGTAATTATCTCTCCATGTGTCTTTGTCTCCCATTGGAATGTAAAGTCTTTGAAGGAAGGGACTTACTTACTTCATCATCTAACTCGTCTCTATTTCCAGTGCTAGAGATGGAAATTGGCAGAGTTAGGCTGACCAGATATACCATTTTAAAGGACAGAAAACAACACTACTGTCCGGTTTAAAAATGGTACATATGGTCAACCTACTGATATCTTGAGTTTAGCCCAGTGAGACTAGGCTTATCATATGTACTACTTGAAATGGGACAGCACCATTGTTTTCTGTCCCATTTAAAACAGTACATCTGGTCAGCCTACATAGACTAGGCATACCTTAATAAGCTCAGTCTAATATATGAACTGTTAATCTTTATATATTGAGTGCTAACTTTGTGTACTATTTAAGTTTCCTACTTAGTGTGATTGAACATATCCCCAAAAGTTATACAGATATCTGTATTTTTATCTAGGATTTTAAAGAATGTTGATTTAGGCACATGTAGAAATCAAAGCCCTAGGACTTCTGAAAGTAGTAGATGTTTGCAGAAATGACTAACTTTACTTGTTAGAGTTTTTTTCCCCCTGTTGTTGGGTTGAGGGTATCTGACATAAGTGGCTTCTAGCTTCGTGTCATTAGGTAAAGTTGGAACTGAGTCAGCTATGAGAAGTGTCTCTACTCTGAATGGAGGGTCTTTTTAGCACTCTGAGGTTTCAGAGTTATTAAAATAAAGAGAAAGAGGATTTGGGTGAAATTTTCATGTGGCCAGAGAGGGGTTTTGGATTATCAGCATAAATTAATTCAGTCTTTGAAGTCATTTTACACTAGTCATTTTCAACCCTGCCTTGACTATTTCATTTTGAGAACAGTAAACATTTGAGGATTTAAAAATAGCTGGAGAATTTAAATTAGGTAATGAGAATTTCAAAGAATAGTAACAGCAGAAGCCCACATTATAAGTGAGCAAGTGATAAGACATAAAATAATTTAACATGTGCTTCTTAACTGTTTCACGCTTTACCCATTTTCTCCCTTCTGTCTCTGCCATCTTTTCCATCTGCTGTTGTTTATATATGTTTCTACTGTATCTAATCTCTTTCTCTCTTTCTTCATCATTCCCACTGCTTTTATCATGTCTCTCATCCAGCCCAGATCTTATTAGCACAGGAATGGCTACCATAACGATATGGAACTAAAGTATGTATGTATTTTTTATTTATTGTATTTGTTTTGTTTATCTTACTAATTTCTAGCCCCATTGTTACACTTAGGTGTCTCATCTTCACCCGTAATTCAACATATCTAAAATTGAATTAATAATCATCTCTAAAACTAACTTGAATTTCCCAAGTTTTCTTTGCCAGTAGTACCACTATTTGTTGCCTACACTTGTATCTTTGAGGGCTTCTTTGACTACTTAATTTCCCTATATTCTATCCATCAGCAAGTCATACCAAGCCTTCTTAGAACTGTTTCTCCTTCCCTGTACCCTTTCATTACCTTTTCACTACCATCATCTTATACTTTAATGCTGCAGCAACCTTCTGAAAGGCTTTACTTATACCTTAGTGTTATTTTTTCATTCTCTAGTAGCAAGATTTCAACTCTGGATCATTTGCACAGTCCACCTTTTCTACTTTTATATTCAGGATACTGAGTGATGCTGTGGAAAATGATACAAGGCTAGAGATTGGGTATCTTTACAGACTCTTGGTATCTAACCTGTATGGACTTTTCATCCTAGTGAATACTTTTCTTTTCTTTCACTTTGTCCTAGGCAATGATGATTAAATCTACACCTCTATCCAAGACTCTCTTCACTATTCTATTCTCTCCTCCTCATACCCATCAAGCAAGCTTATTCCTTACTTCATCAAGAAAAAATTGACTATCATGTGTGGATTACCAAGTGTCTTACCTTAACCAAATTATCCCTTAGCCATGAGTTCCCCCTTAACTACTGCACTTAAGCCTTCCCTTCTTAGCCAAGTTTTTTGTTGTTGTTATTTTTTCCCAAATACATATACTCTTACTGTCTTCACTGTTAGTCCTCAGCTCACTGCCATTTGTTGACACACATTCCCCCAGTCCTCCACACTATTCCACCACTCCACTGAAACTGTTCCTCACAAGGTCATAGTGACTTCTAAATTTCTAAATCCAAAGGACAGCTTTATTCCCTTCACCAGTCATTCCTCTTTAAAAATCTCTACTTCCTTCTCTCCTTGACGTCACTCTTTCCTGTTCATTCTTATAACTCTGTCCTTTACTTTGTGACCTTTTCATGGTCCCTCCTTCTCTACCATTACAGTTTAAGGACTAGTACTTTGCAGGATTTTATCAATGTGTTGTATGCTTATGCCCAGCCATACATTGTCCTCAGGAGATCTCTTTGATTGTTTTAACTACCCCCTCCCGCCCCCGTATTCTGACTTCTCCAAAATCACTCTGACCTATCTTCTCCCTTTAAAACTTTTATCTCTAACTGCTTGTTGGACACCTTTACATGGAAAGATCACAGATACCTCAGACTCCTTGTATCTAAATTCAAATTCCCCGTTGGATATTCTTTCACCTCCTAAAACAACACTTCTTTCTGAAGTTGCAAGTTCAGCTAATAGGATTACTACTCAGTTGCCAAACTAAGATGCTGAGAGTTATTTTAGGCTCCTCTGTAATCTTCCTTTTCCCTTATCGCCCACATTCAATTAGTCATTAACTTTTGCCAGTTTTAATGGTAAATATATTACCAATCCCCCTGTTCCTCTCTACACATGCTGTGACCTTTCTAGCCCATGTGCTCCTTAGGTCTGCCTGGTCTACTATATTTACATAACTGTGGTCTCCTTATTTCCAGACTTGCTCCTCTCAAATTCATCCTCCATTTTGCTGCTAGAGGAGAGATTTCTCTAAAACAGAGCTGACCATGTCACTTACCACTTAAAGCACCTTAGGGTTTCCAAAACACAGAATAAAAAGTCTAGGCTCCATAGCATTATGTATAAGTCTCTCTTTGATATGACACCCTTTTGCTGTCCCCCTTATATTTTATTCTACAACAATTCCAGATTTTAAGAAGTTCCTGTAAACACTTCCTTGCTTTTCTATGCTATTTCTTCTGCCTGCTATAGTCTTATCAACTCTTTTCATCAAGTTAATTACCTTAACTATATTTCATCCTTCCAAATTTAACTAAAATACAATCTCTTCCAGTAGCCCTCTTCAGACCTGCATATTGTACTAAATGCCTCTGTTCTTGGAGTTCCTATACCCCTCAAACATGCCTCTCTTACCTTTTACCAAATGTGATTGAAATCCTCTGTCCATGTATCTGTTTCTCACTTGAATTTGTGAGTGACCTGCCCATTTTACTCATCTTGTACCCTGAGCATCTAGCATGATGCTTGGTGCCACATAGATGCTCAATGTTTGTTGAACAGATTATTTGAATTCAACACATCGTGCTCATTTCAGTCTCTGCCATCCCTAATACTGTTTTTACTTGTAGTGCCCTTGTCTATTTTCCTTACAGTTCAAACCATTATTGTCCTCCAAGATCCATCACAGCAACTCCTTTTACTGCTCTAGATTTTGGTATTCACCCCTTCCTCTGATTTCTCATAGACTTAACTGTTCATTGACACTTTTATTAATTATAGGCCCTTAATTGAATTAGCCTCCCTGAGAGAAAGGATTATATTTTATTCTGTAATATCCTTCTTGGTGCTTTATATGTATAGTTTGTCTCACTTAATATTTGCTAATTGTTTATTGAGAGGCAGTGTCATGTAGAGGGATAAACATAGATTCCAAGACATCTTTGAATTAACGTGCCCAGTTGCTCAGATTCCTCAGTTATAAAATGAAAATAAGGCTATTTCACAGGATTGAAAAAGAATGAAATAAAGCAATATATGAGTATTCTAACCCTCACAGAATAAGTCCTCAATGAATGGTAGGGATTTTCTCAATGTTTTGTTCTCATGTCATAATATAAAAGAAGGTAAATTTGACATTAAAACTTTTTCTGCATAAGATAAATCCCACATTAAGTTGAATTTTTGCATACAATTGATTTTCCTCCATTTAAGATATGAGACTTATGGTTCTCTTCCTTGGCTACATATTAAAATCATGCCCAGAACTGTTAGAAATCCCAATGCTCAAGCCATTTGTCCAGTGAATTAAATTAGAATCCCTGGGACCTACACATCAGTGTTTTGTTTTCTCTTTTTTTAACTCCCCAAGTGATTACAATATAAAGCCAGGACTGAGAGGCACAATGTTAAACTATAAAGACATGTACTTCCCTAATCTATGCTTTGAAAAAAAATACCTTAGTCAAGGGAGTTATGAGATAGGGCTATGATTAGGAGAAATGTGGGCCACACAAGTGATAGGTTATAGAAGATTCTGAAAGATACAAGATGCTAAGAAGCTTGAATTTCTGGGTGAAGTCAGAAACAAGGAATCCTAGCAGGGCTGAGGGCAGCAAAGCTGGACAGACCAGGGAGCAGATTCTGATGAGAAGACAGAGAGTGTAAGAAACAAAGTGAAAGCAGATTTAAGGAGGATTAGACCAGGAGTTTTGATCTTGGGGCCAGTAAAGAGGTTTTATATCTTTACAAAAAGGGTTTATGCCATTTTTGTATATTGTTTTCTGAGATGTAGATATCCTAGAAAAAGATAGAGAATGTCTGTGTGAAAAAGACAAGGGCTAAGGTAATAATAATCAGACCACAGTTCTACAACTGTCTCTGGATATTCCATATGTGAATGTTACTCTAAACCATTATATTATTTATATTATTATCTTATGATGTAATTTGTGAAGAAGCTAAGGCAGAACTAAGGAAAACATATACAATATAATTTATAAGCAAAAAACAAATATGTAAAACCTTTCAAATATAATCTGAGTTTATAATCATAATGAAGATCATTGGCTTGATAATCTAGGACAGTGGTAGTCAAAAATGGCTGCACAGAAAATTTTGTATAGAACACTTTTCAAAAAGTATGAAAGCCTGGTTCCATCCCTAGAGACTGCTTTAATTAGTCTGATGTGGAGCTGTAACATGAAATTTTTAAAGTTGTCCACATGGTTCTAATGTGTAACTAGCATTAGGAACGACTAATTTACAAGAAACTGGGACTTCTGCTTATTTGCATAACTTCAGTGCCCTCAAAATATATGGTTTGGCCAACAAGCAAATCTAAGTCTTAATTTCCATACCTGTTGCATCAGGATAGTTATAATTTCCTGAAAAACATTGTTGTGAACATTTATAGTCCTGAATTTAGTCTTTATCTTTGCAAGAAGTCCAGAATCTTGATCAACTTCAAATCAGGGACTCACCATACCACAGGCAAACTTGGAAGATGCTGATAAATAACCAAGGAATTGGAAAGGTATGCTGTTAGTACGTTTCTCACACATTCTCTGATAATCCTTACCTGGGGTATTGTTAAAATACAAATTTCTTGCCCCAGAGATGGTGAATCATTTTCTCCAGGGGAAGGTCCTGGAAATCTATATTTTTAACTAATACCCCAGGTCATTCTTATCAGAGAAGTATGGGAAACTTTTTAGTTTAAGTTAATACGTTGTCATTCTGGTATCGATTTACTGTAAGAGGAGAAAAAAAAAAAAAAAAATATATATATATATATATATATATATATATATATATATATATATAATCTTAAGTTCCCAGGGTTTTATAAAAATACCATCTAGGGTATCCTATTTTGGTGTCAAAAAATATGGGAAACCAAATTATAATCAGAAAGTTACTTTAAAAAAAATTTTTTTAAATCCCCCAAAAAAAGAGTTCCCTGGTGGTGTAGTGGCTAGGCTTCAGCGTTGTAAACGCTACGGCCTGGGTTCGATTCCCAGCCAGGGAACTACCCACATATAAAAAAAAAAAGAAAAGAAAAAAAAAAGAAAGTGACTTTATGAGCATAAAACCAAAGCACAGGGAGAGAGCATAATTTTAAGTAATCATTCATTCAGCCTTTGGCATAACCTGCTGACCTCTCCTGGGCCCACCGTAGAGTATATGAGGTAGGACAATTAATTTCGTGAACTCATCCTAGAAAAAGTGCTTCACACCTCATCGCTGAGTATCACTACGGTCGTCTTCAAAGTGCTCCCCTTGGGAAGCTGTGCACCGATGCCAGCGCCTGGTCCACCCTTCAAAGCAATTTTGGAACTCTCTGGAATGGCCATCAGAGCTGTTGTTGTACCTTACCAAGGTTATCACACCTTACCCAGCTGTTTGTGCAGTGCTGCCAGCGTAAGCACACAGTGGCAAGTTCGCAAACTTATCAGATTTTGGGTACAATGACAGGCTCTGATGACCGTTTTAGAAAAAGAGTTTCAAAATTGCTTTGAAGGGTGGACTAGGCGCTGGTGTCAGTACATAGGATCTCAAGGGGAGTGCTTCGAAGGTGACCATAGTGATCATAGTGATATGCAGCAATGAGATATGGAGCACTTTTTCTAGGATGAGTTTGCAAAATTAATTGTCTGACCTCATATGTCAAGAGTGAGCAGAGTCCTCATGTTCTTCAGAGTTGGCATCTTTCTTTCCTCTTAACAATAGTTCTCTGTTTTTATGAATAATTTTTGCTTTGACAATGTGAATACACATGCTAATTATTGTTTTAGCATCTGATTAAGTTGCCAGTTGATTTAAAAGATGACCTTGCTTGACCCTAAAACCTCTCCAGCCACCAATTTATTGCTTCTTTTTTAGGGTGAGATTGTTTTTATATTTGGCTTGTGAAATTTGCTGCTTCTGATGAAGGAAAAAAATAGGAGGATGATTAAATTTAAAAAAAAATTTAAAAATTGCTTTATCCCCTGCTTCCAATTCTACCTAAGAAGCAGAATAGAGAGGTAGTTGGTATACCTATTCTATAGTTCTTGACTCTTTTAAAGTAGTAACTAGTAGTTTTGGTTTAGAATTTTGCTTTCGGCTTTTGTCCCGAGAGTGGGTCTCACTAAACCTCTCTCCTTTCTAAAATCTGTCTGTGGCAATTACTTTCAGTAAACTAATGTGCTACAGTGATTTCAGGTAAGAGAGTAAATTTTGCTTTGATTGTCTTTAATCTTTTGGGATGTTTCAGGTTTTGGTTGGGTTTAAAGAGAATTAGAGGCAAACAAAAAGAGGTTGGTTGAGGGGTTAAAAGGCAAAGGTTGGTTGGGTATGCTAATGCGCAGGCAGATAGCACTTTCTTAGGAAAGAGGCCAAGGGTAGAGAAGCAGTGTCATTGTAGTGTAAATAATTCTGGGCTTTAAATTAAGAAATAGGTGTTCTGAGAAACTATCTCTATTACTGACTGATTCTGTAACTTTGATCAAGTCATTTGACCTCTCTGGGCCTTATGTTTAAATTGGGAAAGTTCAAGCAGATGACCTTTAGTAAATTCTTGTCCACCTATGTGATTCTAAGTGTATCCATATTGATCATCGTAACTTGAACTCTCTATTTTTTCAGCATTTAATATGAGAACCTACGTTTGTCATATTTGTAATATCACCTTTACATCTTTAGAAATGTTTCGGTCCCATATGCAAGGAAGTGAACATCAAACTAAGTAAGTATTTCTTTTTTTTCCCCAAATACTTCTGTGACACCAGAGACCAGGGCTTCTGTCAAGTACCCTTGCATGTATTTTACAGACTTTCTAAACATTTATTTCCCTAGGAGTTAATCATGGGTATGGCTGGTGATGTTTGCAACATATTGTACTCTAGTAGCATCCCCCAGGGAGTTCTCTAACCATGATAGTACATTGTCAAAACTCACTAATTGGAACCCTTCATTACCAGAGAGCGTTGTCCTTCTTTGGGGAGATGTTAAAGGATGATTCCCTGGCTAACCATACAGATTCAAATAATGATGGTAGGTTGGCATAGGTCCAGGGATTTGGTGATCTGGTCATCATCCTTTCAGTGAAGCACAGTGGTTAACAATGAAGGTCTTGCTGTTAGACAGATTTGGATTGGGATACCATATCTATCTTTCTACTAAATATATCTTGGACATCTCTGATATTAAGTGGTTATAATGAAATATAAAAATACGTGTAATGCGCCAGCCCTGGAACATAGTAGGAGTGCAATAAATGTTTACTCCATTCCATTATTTTAAGGAGGAGAGGATTGAGTGGACAATTGGGAGCTGAGTATGTCAGGTAAAAGAACAGAGGGGCACTTAACTATTGTATATTTGGCTTGTTGCTTTTAAAAATCAAAGTATAGCATTTCTGTTACATTGTTTTATTCTAGTAGAAAAGATTTATATTTTGAGTCTAAATATTTAGGAGTTAAATTGTCTGGCTCACCAAATTAACCCTCATTTAGACTTAAAAAATAACCTGTGTTCCAGAATAAATAGCCATCACATTTAATAGATCTATTCAAGGAACTGGCTAATCAAAACTTTAAAATAATGTGACATTCAGATCAGACCATCTTCAGGACATTAAATATCATTAGTTCTTTCCCACAAATCCCAACATTCCTTACATTTTAAGTACTATAACAGTATCAGGTATGTCTGCTTCTTTGTACCCATCTTCCTTTTCATCCCAGGCCTGAAAATGGTTTTACATGTAAAAAAATTGGGAGATACCTGGGAGATAACTTGACTATTCCTGCTGCTGCTTTTTGGTATAAAAAGTCATGATTTATAGCTTTTTATATTGAGGTATGTTTTTAAAATTTGGGGGGATTTTGTTGTTTTTGTTTTTTTCAGACTAACAGTAAAGAAAATATTCAGAATAAAATACTCTAGTAACAAGAACTTTCTACTGTCTTCTTTGCAGAGAATTCACTGTTATCAATCTAGTGAAGAATTCAAAGAAAATACAGAACTCTTACCAGGAGGAATGTGCAGGTTACATCAAATTGCGGAAAGTAAGAGAACCAGAGCCCAAGACTTGCTTTAGAAAGACGGAGGAGAATTATTTGGAAACCCACGGGTACAGAGAAGTGGTTGATTCCAGATCTAGACATGGAATGCTTGAACAAAGACTCTCATGTAAGACTTTCCAGATGTACCCAGGATCATACAATATTTCACAAACAGTGGAAAAGCACTTACCTCATTGCTTACCAGCTTATTCAAAGAAGACATATGATTCTTTCCAAGATGAACTGGAAGATTACATCAAAGTGCAAAAAGCCAGGGGACTGGATCCAAAGACTTGTTTCAGAAAGATAAGAGAGAACTCTATGGAAACTCATGGGTACAGAGTAGTTGATGCTGGACCCAAACAAAGAATGTATGAGGAGAGATGTTCAGTAGAGACTTCCCAGACCTACCAACAATCATACAGTATTACACCAGTGGAAAGCCAGTTACATCAGTGGTTACCAGCTTATTCAAAGAAGACCTGTGATTCTTTCCAAGATGAACTGGAAGATTACATCAAAGTGCAGAAAGCCAGAGGACTAGAGCCAAAGACTTGTTTCAGAAAGATAAGTGATAGCTCTGTGGAAACCTGTAAGTACAGAGAAATGGTTGATTCCAGACCCAGACATAGAATGTTTGAACAAAGACTCCCATTTGAGACTTTCCAGACCTCTTCAGAATCATGCAGTATTTCACAAGCAGTAGAAAACCGCTTACCTCATTGCTTACCAACTCATGACAGCAAACAGAAATTAGACTCTATAACCTACTCTCAACCCAACAGAGACTATTTCCCAGAAAAACCAGTACCCCTGAGCCTTAGTCAGCAAGAAAATAACTCTGGTTTATACAGTGCAGAATCTGAAGTTTACAACCACCTGTCCTCAGAAAACAATACCAGTGACCCTCAAGCAGGTCATAAACGGAGACACCAGAAGAGAAGAAGACACCTGGAGGAAGGTCAAGAAAGGCCAGGGAAAGAGCAGTCCAAGCATAAAAGGAAAAAGAGTTATGGAGATATGGATCTAGACAAGGACAAGACCATCCGACAAAGGAAAAGAGAGGGAGATAAAGTCAGCATCAGTTCAGGAAAGCTTAAGCACCGAAAAAAGAAAAAAAGCCATGGAGTACCCTCTACGAAAGAAGAACGTAGGCACAGAAAAGAGAAAAAGAAATCTGTTGAAGAAAAGACAGAAGAGGAAATGCTTTGGGATGAGTCTATTCTTGGATTTTGAACTTTTGGTTTTATTTGCCTGAAGATGAAAACATAAGAATATAAATTTAGACAAAGAAACATTCAGCAATGAAAAAGAGAGGTGGATATAGTCAGTGTCAGTTCACAAAAGCTTAAATTTCTTTGTATGTATAAAACTGAAATTGAATTAAGAAGAAATAAACAATCCTAAACCTAGTCTCTAAGAAAGAAGAACATAACAACACAAGAAGAACATAAGAGAAAAGGAAAGCCTTTCAAATGGCTGAAGAGTCAATGCTTTTGGATGAGTCTACTCTTGGATTTTGAACATTTTTGTTCTGTTCCCTTAAAATTGAATTTTAGAAATAAGTTGAGTGGTTTCATGAAAGTCATGTTATTTGAATTTTCCTAAGTGAATAATGATTTTAACCTCTAACAAAAGCCAAGTGAAGTAAAAGTATTCAATATACCTTTTCCTAAAGTTACTTTTCCTCATTTTCTTTAAAAAAAAAGAAGAAATTACGTGTTTCTTACATATAATGTAATTCACCTTAATGAGGTTATCTCTATTTCTATTCATCAGGTTTCTGTGATAGTGAATTAATTACCCATGGAAGATAATTTATTTTAAATGAAAGAATTACCAGGCTTTACAGAATCCATTCCTTGTTTGGGTTTGTGTTAGTGTTGGTCGTATGTTATTGTTGTGTGTGTGTGTTTATGTTTTTTTATGTTCTTCAAGAAAAATGTATGAAGCAACTTAGACTGATTTTTTGTTTATTAAACCTAATTTCAGTGTATTTTTGTATTTTCTAGTTCTGAAAGTGGAAAATGAAACAATCTATAAGCTTAGATGATATATACTTTTAAAAGCACTGATACAAAATCAGTCTATATTCTGGAAATGTTTATATTATATTAAAGTGTTTTAATTTCTACATATTGCTTTATGTAAATAATCATTTCCCAACCAAAGATGATTTCATGTTGCGGGGAGGGGTGGGGCGGGGTGATAAGTAAAGAGTTTGCATCTCTGGGGAAGTCATATTATAAAATTGTAAAATTATAAAATTGTAATAATTATAGTTCTTCTATGTCTTGTTTAGTAGAAGTTGATATTCAGACTTGAGCTCCGTTTTTAGTTAGGGAAATATGACTATATACTTGAAACTAAAGAAGGAACAATTTATAGGTGAGAGAGGGCTGTGAGAGTGCATTACCTTTAAATCTTTTCATCTTGATTAGTTTTTTACTCTAGTGCTTCCTTTTTTTATGATAAGCACCTCCTGTAAGCATTAGAGCATCACCATGGCATAGCAGAAAGAATAATAGCCTGGGAATCCCAATATCAGGATCTGGTCTCAGTTGTACCATCAGTTTGCTGTGTCACCTTGGGGAATATCAACAGAATCCAACATGGAGTCATCAGGGATAGGAAAAAATAGTCGATAGTATTCCCTTTATTTGTTAATCCTATCAAAAAGTAGATAAATTCCAATAGTGATGTATCTACACTTAGGCAAGGCATTTAGTAGTTGGGCTTGTTTTGATTTTTAGTTTATTTGTTTTTGAGATTTGAATAAAAGGTTAATATGAGCTGAAGCATAATATGATCGGTTCGGTTTATACTTGGTTGAATGAATTGTCCAGAAGGGAGTTAGATGGTCCCAAAATTAACTTTGATTCCACAATACTGTTAGTATAAGATTATTTGGTGCTATAATATTGTTTACCTTCTTTTTAACATCTGGTATACTGGTGAAGGGAAAGGAGAAAGAAGAACCAGAGTAGAGCAAATAGACTGTTAGCCACAAAAATGGCAAATTTTCTTTTCTGAACATGCCAAGAAACATTTTTTTCACAGAAAATATGAGACAATAAATGTGAATTTTAAGCACTTTTAGAATTGATAAACTCTTTTGGAGAAGACCATTTTTGTGTTTAAAGCTGAGGGGTGAGAATTCAAAACTATTATAAGAATATTAGCTAAGATACCAAATTACTGTGATCTTTTCAAAAAAAAACTTAAATAGATTAATAATTCATTAAAAGTAGCCACACATCTTTAATCAGTTCTGGGTAAACCAAATTTTAAAAATTAAAATAATTTAAATTAGATGGTGTGGGAAGTTGAAGGAGGAGTATGAGTGTGGTGTTGACTGCATTGTTGGGGAAGTCACCACTGACTTACTCTGGAAATTGGTTTTTAAAAAATTTAGGACAAAAATCTTTTGGCTAAAAATAAACTTTATGTTAATCTCACTATAATATAAAATTTCTTTTTAAACCAGTATTATTTTCTGGCTGAAGCTGGGGACAGGACTTGGAGTTCAACTTTGTCATATTTGCTTTGCTCCCAATTTCTGTCTCTTCACACTTGGAGATAAAAGTTTAAGTCAAGATATTTAAATATATATGCAGAATCCAACATGATCTCTACTTCTGGAGTTGAATGCTGAATCTAGTAAGATGAAGTTTAATAATACAAGTATTGAATCCTATATTTGGCTATGGAAGACAATACAAAATAACATTTAGGGAGGCATAGTTTAAGATACTACTTGCAAGAACAGAGCTGGGAATTTTATTACATGCTTGGATTGAAAGACTAATATGCTCATCCATACATAAAAGCATACACGATCTAAGACAAATTATCAAAGTCAGTATTCTGACAAGTAATTTAATAGCATCTAGCTTCATAGGTATATCTTCAACTAAATAGAAGATAGAAGAAGGCAAATTTTGGCTGAATTTGGAAAATAATTTTCATAATTGGAGCTATAGAAAAAATGGAATTGACTACTTTGTTATACGCATGCATTGAATAAATAGTAAGAGCTGGCAGTCAGCATTAAGCCATGAAAGAACCTGAGATAAAAAATGAAGACGATAGGAGTGATGATAGATGCTATTGGTAGCAGGAGTAACAAGCTTACGAGGATGGGAAGTTGACAATTCAGGAAAGGCTTTGCAAAGTGACATCTAAGCAGACCTTTTCCTCTCAGTTCAAAGATTATTTCTTTGACATACCCACTTGGCTAGCTAATAGGTACTTCAAACTTAATACAGCCAAATGGCTTTTGCCATTATCCATCGTTCATCTCTCAGTTTTTCCCATTTCTTTAAAAATGTCATCCAGTTGCTCAAGCCAAACGCCATTTTCAGCACCTCTTCACTCCTACATTAGATCATAAGCAACTCCCCTTGATTAACTACTAAAGTATCTCTTAATGTCCAATTCTCTTCATTGTCACTGCCACCACTCTAATATGAAACATTTTTTATTAAATTTATTGGGGTGACACGTTAGTAATATTATATAGGTATCAAGTGTACAATTCTATAAATATATCATCTGTATATTGCATTGTGTGCCAATCATCCAGAAGTCAGTTACTCCATCACATATATTTGACCCTACCTGCCTCTTCTACCACCGTCTTCCCTCCCTTACCCTCTGGTAACCACTAAACTATTACCTGTGTTTATGAGGTTTTTTGTTTTGGTTTTGGTTTTTCTTTTTGAGGCATCATTATTTCTTTATCACACTGGGAAAATAGGTTTGAGAATAACTGAAACATTGGGCAAACTCATCACAAGTTCTGATTTAGAGGTGAGTGGGGAAAATACTGCACAAAATCAACAGAAGAGAGTGCTGTGGTGAGCTAAACCCTTGAAGACTTCAGAACTATCCAGCATAAGTTTCCTCCAGAAGACCAAACCCACATACAAAAAGAAAACTTTTTCACAAATCACATTTAACAGAGCAGACACATTGTAGATAAGGGGAAGGGAAAGTTCAGATAGTACTGGATGGGGGAAGAATTGAGAGAAAGCTATCATATGTAGTAGTATGACAGCAAAATAAATTTCTAAAGGTAAAAATAGCCCCTTGGAAGGCAGGACCTGTAGGATGCAAACACACCAGCAAAATGCAGACAAAAAGTGATGGAAACTGTACCATAACCTAGTATTTGAAAATAAGCTGAAAGAAAACATTTAGAGGTCTGAAACAATATAAATCAGAAAGAGAACCCAGAAACAGTTTTCCATTAGTTTCGTATGAAATTAAGTCCCTGGAATATAGCAATGCTTATAGTTTTACGGAGGACTTATTTCACTGCTATGTATTAATTTATGTATTGAATTTCATGTGTTACTATAAAAAACAAAATTAGACCATTAAAGAAGAAGTGAGGCAGGTGAAACCCAAGCTTTTGTGTTGACAAAGATTAGCCAGAGATAGCACCATCACTGGGAAGCCCAGGAATGTGGGCGACCTCGTATCTCTAGGTCTCATGAAAACAATGGTCTCCTGAAACGTGAATATCAGTAGAACTCTACTGTCATTGTACTCTACTGTCACGTCGCTGAGCCAATTTGTGAGCACTACGAATTCCTACAGCTGTGATCACATGGATACTGCCATCGTGTGGACATTACAGTTATGTGGCAGGTCTAGAAACTACTGGTCAGGTTTGCACCATGAGCTCTTAAATCCTGAGCTCACATGGTCTCTCTCTGTTGTGACTATGGTTATGTAGGAGGTCCAACTTTTGGAGTCACTGGGGTATTTTGATTCTTAAACACTGCCCATCATGTGGAATCTTTCTGTCATGCAATCCTTACTAGCTAGCAGCATGTGGAAGCTTCAGCCCTCAAAAATCACACAAATGAATGATTTCATAGGGTCATATGTATGCTCTTGTCAGGTATCCCCTTATGGTCACATGTCAGGCTCAGCCAAGTCTATCATGTGAAGACTGTGGGCTATAACTCTGCTGATCCATAAATAAGTCAGCAGTTACGTGGCTCCCACCATCACATGGCAGGCAAAGCACCTGCCGTTGTCAGCACTGCCGCTATCCAATCACTGTTGGTCATGTACAAGGGCTGTCCAGAAAAAAAAAAAATCCAGCAATTGTCAATATAAGAATGGTTACAATAGAATGAGAAAAGCTGGATACTTTCCGGACAGCCCTTGTATATCCTATGGTTACGTACCACGTTATGATCATGCTTTGATCACACTTGGATCACGCGAGACCTAGCTCCCTCAGTCTCGCGAGAATTAAGGACTCTCGTGCCCTGGGTCTTTCCGACATTTTGGCCCCAACGCGCTGGACGGGGAAAGTGAGGTAAGGCTCCTCTTCACAACTGTGGGTTACCTGGATCCCGCAATGTTGTGGCACCCTATGGTCGTGAATAAGGGTTTGCCTTTAATTGTGTGTAAACTCTCCTGAACGGTAGACCGGCTTAGCTTTCTGAGTCAGACCGGTAGGTTCAGAAAACTTTTAGAAATGTCGTCTGTGCCGAGGCTGAGGGGGAATTTCAACGACATTCTGGCATAGATCCCAACCTTACTACCCATTTATATCCTGCCGTGTTCAGCGGTCCTCCGGTGGGAAGGGCACCAGCCTGGTAGGAGAGGCGCGGGATCGATTCTAGAAGTTTTCTCAGAATTGGCGGGCGGGAGATTGTTCATGGACTGTTGTCATTGGCCAGGCTCTGGAAACTAAATGGAACCAATTTCAACTTGATCATCCCCATCCCCACATTAAAGCCCTGCTTTTGCTTATTACCCTGTGCAGTCGAGTTTAAATATAGTCTTAATTTCTATTACTTGATTATATACATGAAGAAAAAGAGATATTTTTTTTTAAAGAATTTGATTTTTTTCAATAAAAGTGGAAGAAAATACCACGTGACTGGTTGAACACATAGCACAACACATAGATGCTGTACTATAGAATTCACCTGTAATAACCTATGTAATTTTTACTAATGTCACCCCAGAAAATTTAACAATAAAAAAAATCCAAAAATATAAAAATAAAAAATACGTGGAGATAAAGAATTTATTCCCTTTTTAATATTTATTTTTAATTTATTGGACTGACGTTGATTAATAAAAATTGCATAGGCCCCAGGTGTACAATTTTACATTACATTTTCTATGTGTTGTATTTTGTATTCATCACCCAGAGTCAGTTCTCTTTCCATCACCATATATATATGTGTCCCTGTCCCTCTCCCCTTCCCCTCCCCGCATATCCTCAGGTAACTAATAAATTGTTGAGTGTGTGCATGAGTTTTGTTTCTTTATTGCTTTTGATTTTATGTCAACAAACTGAATTTCTCCATCCCTTTCCCTTATTTTATCCACTCTCCCATCCCTCCTCCCATCTTAAAGAAGTCCCTCTAACATTCTTTGTAGTAGTAGTTTGGTGGTGATGTATTTCTTTTGCTTTTCCTTATCTGACAAGCTCTTTATCTGTCCTTCAACTTTGAATGCTAGCCTTGCTGGATATGATTCTTGGTTTTAGATCCTTGGTTTTTATCACGTTGAATTTTCTGCCAGTCCCTTCTGGCTTGTAAAGTTTCTGGTGAGAAATCAGCTGAGAATCAAATGGGTTTCCCCTTATAAGTTACTACTTGAATTTCTCTTGCTGTATTTAGAATTTTCTCTTTTTCTTTAACGTTTGCCATTTTAATTATGATGTGTCTTAGTGTGTTCTTGTTTGGGACTGTCTTGTTTGGGATGCTCTGTGCATCTTGAACTTATATGACTATTTCCTTCGCCAGGTTAGGAAAATTTTCAGTCATTATTTCTTCAAATAATTTCTCGATCCCTTTCTTTTCTTCTATCCCTTCTGGTACACCTGTGATTCTGATATTCTTCCACTTAAAATTATCCCAGAGGAATCTCAGACCATCCTCATTTTTCTGAATTCTCATATCTATCTGCTCTAGGTGGATGTTTTCTGCTGGCTTTTCCTGCAAATCACTGCTTTGCACTTCTATTTTTATCTAGTTTGGTAACTTATTCCGTTCTTCATTTCAGCTAATGTAGTCATTATCTCTCTCTGGTACTTTATAATGGTTTGTAAGTCTTCTTTAATGTTTGCTATCTCTCTTGAAATTATCATTCAATTCCTTAATCATTTTTATAATCATTGCTTTGTGCTCTGTCTCATCTGTCCCCATCTCTTTAATTCTCTGGTTTCTCATATTTGCTTCCTCTCTGGACCTTACCAGCTGCAGTGTCTTTGGTGTTCTCTGCTGATACTGGGCATACAGATGTCTGTGAAGAAGGGGTGTTGGTGGCTTTATTTTCTTTCTGTGGTTTTGGGGTTCCTGCATGTAGTTTGGGTGTGATTGAGCCTTTCTATTCTTGGTTTTCCCTGTGAGTGGATTCTGCCTTGAGATTTGAGGTCAGTCCTACTTGCTAGTCTTTAAAATCTTCCTGGTTGTGGGCCGAGAAATTCATGCAGCCCTCTCTCTCCTTCTTCCCTACTGTAGCATTTGTGCTGTGGTTCCTCAGTGCCCAGGTGCTCCCAGTCCTCTGAGAACCAGATTGAAGTCCAGCCTCTGTGGTTTGCGGACTGGTCTGAACCTCCTAGGGCCAAAGTGAGGTGGTTGCATATCTAATGCCCCACCTGTGGGCCTCCTTTCCTCTGTCCTGCAGACCAGTGAGATCTAGAGTACTCTCACACTGCCTCCCACAGAGATAGAGTTTCAAGTGAGGACCCACATGGCCACATCCCCACTCTTTTTATTTTTCTTTTGTTTAACCCTCTGCCCGCCTGCAGGTACCTTAATGCGATGAGTGGATTTTTTTTACCTGTGATTGTGTATTGTATAGAGTGTCCTTGGTTGAGGTATAGGTGTTTTCTTTTTTTTAATTCATTTTTATTGATACACTTTTTGGGATGACATATGTTAGCAAGATTTACATAGGTTTCAGGCATACAATTCCACAGTGCATTGTCAACTTGTCGTATAATAATTTCACTATATAAGTGTTTTCTTAGTTGTAATCTCCAGAGGAGTTTTTCGGCATTCCCTCTCATGCCACCATTTTGTTGTGTTTCTCTGATCACTGTGCAGTTTTTATTATATTATATCCACTGTATTTTCTCTCTTTTCAGCACCTCCAAGGTCATTCTACAGCACACGATGCCCAACAGACAGCAGAAACAAAAATGGGTTCTTCAATCAAAGAAACATGGTATGTACAGAAATGAAAAGTAAAAGGATTTCCACAGTGTAGTATTTTTATGAGGTAATATGCTAATATGTAACTTGAATTTCAAAGAGAGATGTAGTGTCTTAGTTCTTTAGGTTGCTATTACAGAACACCATGGACTGGGTGGCTTATAAATAACAGAGATTTGTATTTTACAATTTTGGAGGCTAGGAAGTCCAAAATCAAGGCACTGGCAGGTTCAGTGTCTGCTGAGAGTCTGCTTCCTGGTCCGTAAATGGCTGTTTTCTTGCTGTGTCCTCACGTGGCAGAAGGGGCAGAAGACCTCTCTGGGGTCTCTTTTATAATGACACTAATGCCATTTATGAGGGCACCACCCTCATGACCTAATTACTGCCAAAGGCCACACCTCC
>PVJL010007812.1:23876-73748 GCA_004026885.1 Lyroderma lyra | reverse complement strand
GAGGGGAGAAAGGGGAGGGGGTGGGAGAGGAGGGGGGAAGCTAAATATAAGGTGATGGAAAGAGAAGTCACATTAGGTGGTGAACTTATTATACAACAAGTTGACAATGCACTGTAGAACTGTATGCCTGAAACCTATGTAATCCTTGCTAACAGATGTCACCCCAATAAGTCTAACAATAAAAATGAATTTAAAAAAATAATTCCCAATTCTTTTCATCAGACCAACATAACCCTAATATCAAAGAATGGTAAGGATAATACAAAGAAGAAAACTATAGACCAATATCTCTGAGGAACACAGAAGCAAAAGTCCTAAATAAAATACTAGGAAATAGAAAACAACAATGTATTAAAAAGATTATACACCACGATCAAGTGAGATCCATCCCATGAACACAAGGATGGTTCGACATACGCAAGTCAAATCAATGTGATCACCACATAAACAAACTAAAAGATAAAAACCAAATGAGTATATCAATTGATGCAGGAAAAGCATTTGACAAGATATAACATCCATTTATGATCAATACACTTAATAATGGGTATGAAAAGAAAGTACCTCAACATGATATAGGCCATGTATGACAAACCCTCGCCTAATATTATACTGAATAGGGAAAAACTGAAGGCTATTGTCCTAAAATAAGAACAAGACAGGGATGTCCCCTGTAGCCACTGCTATTCAATATAGTGCTGTAAGTTCTAGCCAGAGCAATCAGGCAAGAGAAAGAAATAAAAAGCATCCAAATTGGGAGAGAAGAAGTTAAACTGTCACTTTCTGCTGATGACATGATCCTTTATATGGAAAATTCTAAAGACTACATAAAAAATTATTTAAAATAATAAAAAAAATAAAGTAAAGTTGCAGGATATAATATCAATGTGCAAAAATCAATTGCATCTCTATATATCAAAAACAAAACTTCAGAAAAAGAAATGAGACACACAATACCTTTTGCAATTGCAAAAGAATAAAATACCTAGGAATAAACTTAGCAAAGAACATGAAGGACTTATATACTGAAAACTATAAGACATTATTAAAAGAAATTAAAGAGGACACAATTAAATGGAAAGATTATTCTGTGTCCATAATTTGGAAGTTTCAACATAGTTAAAATGACTATATTATCCAAAGCAATATACAGACTTCATGCAATTCCCATCAAAATCCCACAGACATTCTTTCAAGAATTAGCTAATTGAATCATCAGATTCATATGGAACCACAAAAGACCCCAGATCACCAAAGCATTCCCATATAAAAAGAATAAGGTTCAGCGGTGGCGCTGTTAGCGCTGCGGCCAGAGTTCATTTCCCAGCCAGGGAGCTACCCACATACCAAAAAGCAAAAAAAAAAAAAAAAAAAAGAATAAGGCTGTAGGCATCACACTCCCCAATTTCAATCTATACTACAAGGCATCAAAAGGCATCAATAATCAAGACAGCTTAGTATTGTCAGAAAAACAGATACACAGACCAATGGAAAAGAATAAAAAAACTCAGAAATAAACCCACAAATATGCAGACACATTATTTTTGACAAAGAAGTGAAATATATACAATGGGGAAAAGAAAGCCTCTTCAGTAAATGGTGCTGAGAAAATTGGAAAACCACATGCAAAAGAATTAATCTGAACTGCGAACAGTCACCATATAGCAAAATTTACTGAAAATGTATTAAAAGCCTCCATATAAGACCCAAAACAATAAATTATATACAAGAAAACATTGGAACTAAACTTACAGACCTTGGGTTTAGAGAGGACTTTATGAACCTGACCTCAAAGGTCAGAAAAGTAAAAGCAAAAATAAATGAATGGGACTATATCAAAGTATAAAGCTTCTGCACGGCAAAAGAAACTATCAACAAAGGAAAAAGACAGCCAACTGAATGGGAGAAAACATTTGCAGACAATGCCTCTGATAAGGTACTAATATCTAAAATATAAAAACAATAAAAAAATCCAATAAAAAATGGGCAGAGGACCTGAACAGAAATGGCCAACAGATATATGAAAAAATGCTCAACTTCACTAGCTATTAGGGAAATGCAAATCAAAACCACAATGAGATACCACCTCACAGCTGTTCAAATGGCTATAATCAACAAGACAAGGAATAACAAGTGTTGGAGAGGATGTGGAGAAAAAGGAACTCTCATATACTCCTGGTGGGAATGCAAACTGGTACAACCACTAAGGAGGACAGTATGAAGATTCCTCAAAAAATTAAGAATAGATTTACTATATGACCCAGCAATCCCACTTCTGGGTATCTACCCCCCAAAATTTGAAAACCTTAGCCTGCAAAGATATATGCACCCCAAAGTTCATTACAGCTCTATTCACAGTGGCCAAATCATGGAAACAGCAGGTGTCCTTTGATAGACGACTGGATAAAGAAGTTGTGGTACATATACACAATGGAATATTACTCAGCCACAATAAAAGGTGAAATAGGGCCATTTATGACATGGATGTACCTTGAGACCATCATGCAAAGTGAAATAAGCCCAACAGTACAAACCAAGAACCATATGATTTCACTCATTGGTGGAATACGATGCTGAAACTAAGACAAAAACTCATGGACACAATCAATAGTTTAGTGGTTAGTGGTTTTCTGAGGGTATCGGGGGAGGAGGGTGGGAGAGAAAGGATGGAATCTCAAATATATGGTGATGGAAAGAGAACTGACTCTGAGTGAAGAACACATAACACGACACATAGATGATGTATTGTAGAATTATACACCTGGAACGTATGTAATTTTTACTAACCAATGTCGCTCTGATAAATTTAACAATAATAAAGGAAAAAAATGTCTAGTCATTGTTTCAGAAAGGAAATTTAGGAAAGTAGATGTTTATTTTTCTCTATTTTTGTGTTTTTCATGAATGAACAATCAGAAATTTTTATACTTTAATGTAATCATTTATTATAGTAAAATGTGCCACCTTCACTGTATTTACTTAAAAATATAAGTACTGTAATTATTGTAAAGTTGTTATTCAATATGACACTGTTTCAAGGACTTTTCTCCATTTACAAGATTTTTTAATGGTTTCTTGTGGTTTACACTATCAACAACAAAGATGTTTTTATGCTGTATTGTGTGATATTGTGTAATAAAATTTTATGTCATCAATGCCATTAGATTCTAATTTATCTATTCTTAAACTTAATTGGTGCCACTTAGTATGTTTTGAGTATTTTTTTGCTAAAGTGCAATATAATGGTAAATTTATTACCATATAACAAAAATGTAAAATAAAAATAATTTCATTTTATATACAAAGAAAAAGAATTAAAATGGCAGTAACACTATAGATCCTACAGACATTAACAGGATAATGAGAGAATATATAGACAAGTTAGTAAAATGAAATTCTAAATAACATGAGCACAGTCCTATAAAAATAAAACTGAACTGAACTGAAGAATAGAAAGAGTGGGGAGAATACAAACTGAGTTATAAAATTTTTCATGTAGCACTTCTATAGACCAGCTCTAAACAGAACATGTTTAAGTGACTATTTACAATAGTATCACATTCCTAAGAACAGATTTAACAAAAGATGTGCATGACTTCTCTGAGAAAACTGCAAAATTTTATTGAGAGAAATTAACAAGCCAAATTATCAATATAACAACAGCATGTATAGCTTCAGCTTGTCTTCTCTTTGATATATCACTATCACCTAAAAAAAAAAAATATATATATATATATATATATATATACACACACACACACAATTACTTAGCAGAAATTTACTTAGATAATAATAAATGTACACAAAAGATACTACAGTTTTTGTTTTATAATGTGAAACTAAAAAGCAGAACCCTGACCAATGTACATTTTCTGGGATATGAGCACTAATTTTTCAATGCTTCACTCTTTGGGTGGTATGAAGAAACAGATTTCTCCAGTCCAAAACAGATTAAATCCTGTGAGCCTATCTGAAGATAATTATTTAAGAGCAAAAACAGCCAGTGATTTCAGTTAAAATGAAATAAACCAAAGAAAAACCCCAAAAAGCAAAACAAGCAAGCAAACCCAGTGTTACTCAAATACACCAACTTGAAATATTCTTCTAATAATATACATTAGCTAAAATAATAATGTCATACTTGGAACTATTTAACCAGCATTCCATTTGATTTGTCTCTTTTGTGCAAAAATAATTCATTGATTTAGTTCAACCTTTATATGGTGTATTTATACTAAGGTGGCCATTTGTTTTACTTGCACTTCTTGTCCTAGTGTAAGTAGTCATAGCACTCCCTTTAACTCTCAAGAGTGTCCTGTTTTGGGTGATTAAAATTACATGACTACATTAGTTTTAAGCCATTTACCATCATAGATGACATTAATATGTGAAGAAAAATATTACTAATTCTCAGCTTGGCTCACAGTTTAAACCACCAACAAACCAACGTAGACCTAGAGAAGCCAAAATGTACAGATCTGTATTATTTTTTGTTGTCTATAAGATAAAGTAATTTTTAAGAAATAGTTATGGCTAATTTAAAAAATCAATTTTGTTGTATTATTTGGGTATTAAATTAGTACGGGGGTAGGTTAAATAATTTATATACTTTTAAAAGTATTTGATCACTTCCTTGGATTTTATAGGTCTTCTACTCCAAAGTAATATTTTTTCATGTTTTACAATTCAAAAACATGGCTTTGACTTAATTCTCTGTTTTCCCTGACACTGTCTTTGAATCAAACATTCAATATCTAAACTACCTTTCAAATAATCTTTGTATGTATGATTTGTTACAAAAGTATAAAAATAGTGTAAAAAATAGCAACCCATGACTTGCATTCTTAATGGAAAACATACCTTCTAGAATTCTAGCACTCACTACATTAGGTGGACTCTTCCCTTTCACATCAAAGCCGTCTCCATGCTCACCACCAGTCCTTCCCAGTCCCATTTCCTGGCTTTTGAGTTTCAATTCAGGTTCTTATATAAAGAGAGTTGTTAATGAAACAGTAAACCATAATTAATGTTATTAGATAAAACTCTGTAGGTTAGTATGGTAATAAATGTGATGCATAAGAAAGCAATGAGCTGTGTTTCCCATATATTACCTCCCTTATGAAGTTTCTTTTTCTAAAACTGATTAAGATAACTTAGTTGTCATCTTTGTAACCTATGTACACTTCTATCACTGCACTTATCTCATTAGATCAGCTATTTGTTTACATGAATTTAACAAGATTCTGACCTCAAGACAGAAATCATTCTCTCATTTATACAGTAGACTCTCAGTTAACTGGAACTCGAGCAACTGGCATTCTCAAGAAACTGGCAGTTGCTTGAAAGTGCTGGGTACATTTATCTGGCATCTACCAATCCCCATGGGTGCCAATTAACTGAGTCTAATTTATATTCTCAGCACAAAATACATTTCCTGCCACCCTGCCACCAAGCAGGCACCAATAAATGAGTGAAAAAAGTCTTTAAAAACAGTAAGATGAGAAAAACCTAAACTGAGGAACATTTAACAAAATAACTGGTTTGGACTCCAAAAAATATCTACCATGAAAGACAAAGAAAACTGAGAAACACTTCCAAGTTAAAGGAATCCAAAAATAGACAACAACTAAATGCAATGGGTGATCTTGGATTGGCTCCTGAATGAGGAAAAAAATAATGCTATAAAGGACATTACTAGGCAAACTGACTAGTAGGTAATAAGGTTTTCTCAATGTTAAATGTCCTGAATTTGACCATTGTACTAGGGTTATATAGGAGTATATATTTGTTTTTAGGAGATACAGACTGAATTAGAGAGTAAAGAGTTATATTTGAAATTTACTTTCAAATGGTTTAACAATCATATAGGTATTAATATCTAAAGTGAGGGTGATCTGTGACAAAATGTCAGCAACTGATAAATTGAGGTAAAGAGGATACAGGAGTAGACTCAGGAGATCCAAGATGGAAGGGTAGATAAACATTGTACCTGCTTGTCCCATGACCACATTAAAATTACAAATAAATTATAGAAAACTAACCTGGAGACCATCTGAAGTCTAACTGAACAGAAGTTTTATAACTAAGGATATAAAGAAGAAGCCACATTGAGACTGATAGGTGGGGTGGAGAATCAAAATGGGCTGGCCTCAAATCTCCATGTGTTGGTTGACAATCAGGAGCAACACCTCAGCCACAGAGAAGCAAGTGGACACCTGGAGAGGAGCAAAGGACCCCAGCCTCACACTAGGCTCCCCATCCCAGAGCACTGACACTGAGAAAAGGAGTCCCACAACGTCTGACTATAAAAAACAGTGGGGATTCCAACAGCCCAGGTGGGACAGAAGGCTGCAGGAAATCAGATGTTCTCTTAAAGTGCCTGCGCACAGACTTAGTCACTTGCAGGTACTCACCCTGGGCTTAGGCAGAAGGATGGTGACTCAGGGGGTGTTGGAGGCATATGGGGCACAAACTGAGGTATGTGGCTTTGGGGTGGGGACTGAAGGACAGTTGCCACTTTTCCTGAGCAGGTCCTCTTCCTGTGCAGCAGGCAGATGAGTGCCATCTTTCCTGTGTTGCACCCTCCCCACACAGCCAAATCTGAACCTGATTAGTCTGGTGAGTTCAGCTCTCTCTACCCTGTTGACTCACTGGGACCCTGCTCTACCCAACTTGCCCAACATTAAAGGAACTTTCTCTGGTGAGCAGCCAGCTCCACCTACATTGCAATCTCGCTTGGAAAACTATCTGCATCCACAGGCCCCAGGCAAACAGTGGCTGGCCTCAGTATGCTCTGAGACTTTTGCTGAGTAGCTCCAGGCACAGCACTGGCACCAAACCAGATCTACAAGAATATCCACCAAGCACAGGTGACTAGGGAGACTGTGCCAGGGCCCCACAGGGAACCTACTACATAAGGCTACCCAGAAATACCGGAAGACGTAATAGATCTATTTAATACAAAGAAAGAAACACAGAGAGGCATCCACAATGAGGGGAAAAAATATGTCCCAAATGAAAGAACAGCAGAAAAAGAATTAATGAGATGGAGGCAAACAACCTATTGGATACAGAGCTCAAAACAGTGGTTATAAAGATGATTAAGGAACTTAGTGAAAACTTCAACAAAGAGATAGTAAGCATAAAGGACACAGAAACCATAAAAAAGAACCAGTCAGGAAGAAAGAATACAATAACTGAAATGAAGAATGCAATAGAAGGAATCAACAATAGACCAAATGAAGCACAGGACAGACTTAGCAATTTGGGGAAAAAAAAGTTAGCAGAAAACACCCAATCAGAACAACAAAAAGAAAACAGGATAAAAAAAAAATGAGGATAGTTTAAGAGACCTCTGGGACAACAACACATATAGCAACATTTGCATCAAAGGGGTATCAAAAGGAGAAGACCGTGAGCAAGGGATTGAGAACCTATTTAAAGAAATAATAACTGAAAACTTCCCTAACCTGATAAAAGAAACAGGCATACAAACCGAGGAGTCACAGTCCCAAACAAGATGAACCCAAACAGCCCAAACTAAGACACATTATAATTGAAATGGCAAAGGTTAAAGACAAAGAAAGAATCCTAAAAGCAGCAAGAAAAAGACATCTAGTAACTTACTAGGGAGCTCCCGTTAAGACTACCAACTGATTTCTCAACAGAAACTTTGAAGGCCAGAAGGAACTGGCAGAAAATATTCAACAACATGAAAAGCAAGGACCTACAATCAAAATTACTCTAACCAGCAAGGCTATCATTCAAAATCAAAGGACATATAAAGAACTTCCCATAAAGAAAAAGCTAAAGGAATTCATCACCATCAAACCAGTTATTACCAAGAATGTTAGAGGGACTTGTTTAAGACAGAAAAAAAAACCCCAAAATTATAAATAATAAAATGGCAATAGTTACATACCTATTAACAATTATTTTCAATTTAAATGGATTAAAACCTCGAATCAAAAGACATGGAGTGTATCATGCTGAGTAGAGTATCAGACAAAGAAAGACATATGCAGTTTGATTTTGCTTATATATAGAATCTAAACAAGAAAATAAACAAAACAGAAACAACCTCACAAATACAGAAAACATTTGGATGGTTGTCAGATGGGAGGGGAGATGGGAATGTGGGTGAAAAGTGGGGAAGGGATTAAGAACTACAAATTGGTTGATACAAAGTAGTTATGGGGATGTAGGGTATAGCATAAGGGATATATAATCAATAATACTGTAATAACTATGTATGGTGTCAGATGGGTAATGGATTTGTTGAGGTGATAGTTGGGAGGGGGTTGGGGTCAGGATGAAAAGAAGGAATTATGAAGTACAAATTGGTAGTTATAAAATAGTCATGTGGATATAAAGTAAAGCATGATGAATGATACAATAATAACTATGTTGAGATTTTTGGTCACTTGATTGCTGGTCCTTGGAGGACAGTTAAGTGCAAATAAAAAGTATTCTTATTACTACTATGACAATAGAAGGCCCAAATATACATACTACATGGAACAACTAATCACAAATCTAAAGTTTTTTCTTATACTCTTCTTTGTAAGTACTCTTAATAAAATTACTTTTCCTATATAAAAAAATACCCTAAGATAGGACCAATAATTCTGGAAACCATTTTTATATTTTCTGGGCTGTGTGTTATTTATTAATAAGTGAAGAAGCAAAAGTATAGGGATAAACCACAGACTCATATCTATATACATATCCAGGCAACATAAGAATATAAGTCTCTTGCTCAATATCTCATTCATGGGATTCAATTTTCACTCACTTTCAGAAAGGAGGTCCCTTATATGAAAGATCTGTTCAACAAATTTTTATATTTTACAGAAAAATTTATTTTCAGAAAAATTAATTTCTACCAATGGAAGTATGATGTTAAAGCACTCACAATCACATGTCTAACTGGATTAAAAGACTGTCGACCATCCTTCCCTTCTTGTAGATCATGATCTTTTTTGTATCCTCATGTCACACTGAAAGTAGAAAATTCTTGAACTAGAGAATGCAATAAAAAATAATTATACTGGATTATTTCCCTGACCAATTGCTGATTAGTTTTTACATTTGGTGAGATTTCCAAAATAAGTATTGAATTAATAATAACTGCTTGTTTTCCAATCACACAATATTCTATTTGATTTATTGCCTGCAAACCCCTTTGTTTCTCTCACAGCCAATTTAGCAGAGAAAGGACTTTCAAGTACATAATGCAAAATGAACAAGTTTCCTAAAAATATTTGGTTTCACAACTGGATTCACCAGTACAAATACATTTTTTAATATATAGTCACATCCAGCTATCTACCACTGATTTTGTGCTGTCAGCAGTTTTAGGCACCACCAAGACTCAGATACCTCCAACAACATCCCCAAGACTTGCTCAATATTCGTTTGACCCCTCCCTCCCCGCAGATCACCTTCCTCCCTTGTCTTGGCCCTGCCACTACAAGGGCCATGATGCCCACAATGCCTGTAAGGAGAAGGATGACAACCTCAAGAACCTTCCTCCTCAGAGGCCAAAGATCGTGCCACTCTGACCCACACAAAGCCCACTGCTTCTACCTTTATATTCACACTTAAACTCCCTGCAGAACTGATCTGAGCACCTACTAGTTGAGTCTTAGCCAACGAGGAAGAATCTGGATGGTAAGATGCTCGACTCGCACAGCTTGGCCTAAACATTGCACACCCTGCATGGCAATGACCAATGGGAAGGTTCATGGCACTGGTCATGCACACTGCATCCCATGCCCAATGGAGGATGCCCATGTCTGTCCTGTCTGCTGATCCTGGTGCCTTCAGGACCCATACACCTAAAATAATGTCCCCAAGAATCTCCTCATCTTCATCTGACCCCACCCTTCCCAGACCCACTGTCCTGACTTGTCTCTAATTCACCAAGACTACAAAGGGCCATGGTGGCCTCTACTCTGAGAGGAGAAAGATGATGACCCCCCCTGGACCTTACTGCTCTCAGGGCACAGTTCATGACACTGAGGCTTACTAAGCCCTTTGTCTCTACCATCACAATCAATTACACTTAAACCTCCTGGGAGGATTTATCTGAGCACCTATCAGCTGAGTCTACACAAACAAGAAAGAACCTGACCATAAGAAGTGAACCGCACAGTTCCACACCCCAAACCTTGCAAATATCCCAAACTAATGGCTGACAAGAAGGCACACAGCACTGGGCATGTACACTGCATTGCACACCCTGTGTTTGATGTGGTTTTTCCACCTCCTTACTCCCCTGACCAAGGACTCCAGAGTTTGTCCTCCCTTGGCTGATCAAATGATGGACACCAATATTTCCCTATCTTCTCTGACCCTCCTTCCTTCCACATCCCTTGTCCATGCCCCACCATGACCACAGAGGTTTTGGAGGCTGCTACAGCTGAAGCAAAATAAGCAATGACTTCCTGTACCTCACCCCTCAAGGGCCACAGGTCTCACCTACCTGAATAAAGCTGGCTATCTTTCCATTCTCACACACCTGAAGTCTTCAGACAGCTGATCTGAGCACCTACCAGTTGAGTCTCAGTCAACAAGAAAGACACCAAACCATAAGATGCAAACCCACACAGCTCGGCTCCCCGAACCTTACACAACCTTCTCAATGGCCAATGGGAAGGTACGCCTCACGGGGCATGCTCGTTGTGCGTGCTATGTGGGGTGATTTCTCCATTCCATTACGGACCCCACAGAAGACCCCCTTGTCTATTCTCTATCAGTTTTTTCAGTGCCTCCAGGACCCACATACCTCAAATATTGAGCGCAAGTCTCTTTTAATCTACATCCAACCCCCTATCCTCAGCAGACCACTGTCCTCCTTTGTCCTGGCCCTGCCATGAGTACAGGGGATGTAGTGGCCAGTAACTCTGAAAGGAGAATGACAACGACTTCGAGAACCTTCTTCAGAGGCCCAAGATTCTGCCACATGAAGACTTCTGGCTCTCCCATCACACTAACTCACACTTAATCTCCTAGTAGGACTGATCTGAGCACCTACCAGTTGAGTGTCAGCCAATGAGGAAGAAACTAAACTGTAAAACATGACCCACACAGCTTAACTCCCCAAACCTTGCACACATCCCATTCCAATGGCTGATTCAAAGGTATGAGACATTGGGCATGCGTAGGGCATCCCCACGCTGCTTGATAGGGGTTCCCCTCTCCCTTGCCAGCCTAACCAGGACTCCTGAGTCTGTCCTTTGTTGGCCAATATTGGTGCTTCCAGAACCCACATACCTCAAATAATGAACACAGGTCTCTTCTTATCTTCATCTGAAACTCTCCCTTCCTCAGCCCACCATCCTCCCTCATCCTGGCCTCGCCACGACAACTAAAGCCATGGCGACCCCTATGCCTGACAGGAGAAAGACACTGACCTATAGGACCTTTCTCCTCTCGGGCCACTGATTGCACCTCTCTGACCTGCCCAAAGCCCATTGGCTCTGCCCTCATACTCACTTAAAGTCCTTAGAGTCCTCAGTTGAATGATCAGTGCACCTACCAGTTGAGTCTCAGCCAACCAGAAGGAAATCAGATGCTTAGACATGAGCTGCACAGCTGGGCTCCTGGAACTTTACACACCCCTTCACTTCAAGGCCAATGAGCAGGCAGGTGCCACTGGACATGTGCACTGCTTTCCTTGCACACTGAGTCCCACACATGCTTCATGGGCTGGTATCCCCCCCCATTACCAGCCCAACTAAGGTATCCTGATTCTGTGCTCCGTGAGCAGTTTCAAGTGCCTCCAGAACCCAGATACCTGAAATAGTGTCCCCAAGGATCTCATCTTCACCTGACCCTTCCCCTCTGTGGACAACCATCCCCACTTGTCCCCATTCTGCCAGGGCTACAAGGACTTGGCAGCATCAACCCTTGAGAGGAGAAAGATGATGACTCAAGGACTTTCCTCCTTGGAGACCATAGATCCCATTGCCCTGACCTGCACGAAGCCCACTGGCTATGCCTTCACATTTACTCATACTTAAACTCCTTGGAGGACTGATCTGAGCACCTGCCCACTGGAGATAAAACATCACCTACATAGCTGGATGACCCAACCTCGCACACCCACAGCCAGTGGCTGATGGGCAAGCACGTAGCACTGGGCATGTGCACTGTTTTACGGCAGTGGGCAGGTTTCCACCCCCCCTTACTGACCTGACCCAGGATTCCAGAGTCTGTTGGCTTTCCACCATTCTGGTACCTCCAGGACGCAGACACCTAAAATAATGCCCCAAATACTTATCTTCATCTTCATCTGATCCCCTGCCCTCTAGGGCATAGGGTCCTCCCTTGCTCTGGCCCTGCCACAAAAAGGGCCATGGTGGTTGCAATGCCTGAAAGGAGAAACATGTTAACCTCAAGAACCTTCTTTCTGGGAGGCCACAGATTGTGCAGCCCCCGAGCCACTTGAAGAGCGCTGGCTCTCCTCACCCTCATTCATTCCCACCATTCATAATTACACTTGCCACGAGACAGTAGAGAGCCTGGCAGAGAATCAGAAAGGGCATGAAAATGGTACACACCTTCTGTCGGCACCTAAACACAACCTCTCCCAGGTCAACTCTACCACCCAATCCCAAGCCTCGGAGGTACGCATGGTAACCTGCACAATGATGTGTGTCACATGGGCTGTGGTTCCAGGTCTCCCCCAGGTACAGGCTCTGTCCCACCAAAAAGAGGGTGTTGCTTACCAGTCCCAGAAGGGTCTTATCCTTCCCTTCTTCATCCCCACCGCAAAAACAAAACAAAACAAAACAAAAAACCAACCCCCCCCAAAAAAACTTCCAGTTCTTTTGTGTTTAGAAATATTCCCAGCCCTGCATTTCATCTGAAGATTGCCCCTCTAAATTTCCTTCTTGATGTGGCCTCAGTGGCCTTCAAGAGAGTCTTTAGTCTCCCCAGGGTGCATCTTAGGCTCTTAAGGAGTGCAAAACAAAAAAAAATGTTTAAAAGTTTGATAAATCCAAATGCATAAACCTTAAAACTTGCACACATCTTTTTTTTTTTTTTTTTTTTTTTTTTTTTTTTTTTTTTTTTTTTTTTTTTTTTTTTTGCTTTTTGGTATGTGGGTAGCTCCCTGGCTGGGCATCGAACCCAGGCCGCAGCGCTGACAGCGCCAGCACCGAAGCCACTGCACCATCAGGGAACTCCCCATACATCTTATCATCCAGCATTTCTACTTCTACAGCAGGGGTGTCCAATCTTTTGGCCTCCCTGGGTCGCATTGGAAGAAAAATAATTGTCTTGGGCCACACATAAAATACACTAACACTAACAATAGCTGAAGAGCTTATAAAAATAAAAGGTCCATGCATAATTTTCATAATGTTTCAAGAAAGTTGGTAGTTCCCTGGTGGTGTAGTGGCTAGGCTTTGGTGCTGTCAACACTGTGGCCTGAGTTCGATTCCCAGCCAGGGAACTACCCACATTAAAAAAAAAAGAAAGAAAGTTTAAAAATTTGTGTTGGGCCACATTCAAAGTCACCCTGGGCTGCATGTGTCCCGGGGACCACAGGTTGGACAAGCTTGTTCTAAAGCTTTGTGTTAAGGAATCTGTCTTGGATATGAATAAAGATGTAGATACATGGGACTTCCAAAGCATCTTAATTTATAAAAGTCCTTAATTTATAAAAGTGGCTATGGACTTGCTACATAAGTTTACTGCATCATATGTGAAAGTGAAATATGGCTACCCATCAAAGCCAATGCTGAATAATGTTTGCTGTCATAATGATGCTACTCACATTAAGTTATTAACTTGAAACAGAAAATTATGTAGTGTTTGTATGTGTAGCATGATCCCAAAAGAAGAGGGAGGCCTTGAAAAGATTCACCAGCACTACCATATCACCAACCTTGCTTTTACCCAGTAAATATGCTTTGTTTTCCTGAAGCCAACATATTCTGAAGCTCCAAAGGCAAATTGTTCTCCAGGGGTAACCCAGCAGATAAAATACAGTCCTAGGGGTTGTAGTCTCCTATACCTGGTCCACCTCAAAAGGCTTTGCCATCCCTTAGGCTATTTAGTCCTCTGCTATTGGGGAAGTGGTGGGAGGAGGAGAGGGAAGGGGAGGACAGCAGCCCAGTGCTCCTGCTTAGGGCACAGTAAGGTAGGTGGGTACCTGCAGGACAGAAGGGAGTTTTGCCTGTCATTCCCTAACCACACTTCCTCCCCAGAATCCCTTTCTCTCCTTTCCTGTCCAGGATCAGTCCCAGACCTTAAGAGAATCATATGTTCTTTTAGCATTAGAAAGATCTCCTGTGGCAGAAGTAGACTTACCACATACCTCCCTCCCTCCTTCCCTCTCTCTCTCATACAGACAAGATATGATCAATTTAAAGGCAAGTGTAAAGAATATATAATTCTTCCGTGATCTCACCAATCAGGGATAACCATTTTCAATACCTAATTAGGAGATACTCCTACAACTCAAATCTTTATGAGTATGAAATAAAGATTTATTGAGAAAGATTGAGTTCACACATTCTTTAATCAGCATTAATTGTGGAATCTAACCTCAGTCTCATGTTTCTCCTCAGGTAAAGTGCTTTCATTGTCTCTTAGTCATTTCCTGTGATCTCTTGGAAAGGCTGTATGCTGCTTGTCTCTGTGACCTTGGTGCTTTGTCTATGGCAGCAGTTGTGTTCTCTGAGTAAAATCAAGTTTCTCCAGGAAGATGTGAAGAAGTTAGAGGGAAGATGGGGTCTTTTCTGTATGAGATCTTGGAGTCTGAAATTAAAAAGAACCCCCTGCTTTCCCAGGGCCACAAGCCTTCCCAGGTAACCTCATCCTCAGGCCGCATTAGTGCAGAGCAAGCACTCTGACCAAGGACAATCAGGTACTCCTAAACCATTGTTTGTGTCATTGTGATGACTCTAGATATTATTTCATTTTGGTTTATGGCACAAGTAATATATGCTCCTTTCAAATAATTCAGTCACTAAAAATTGGCTGGTCCCACTGCCTTGTCATTATTATTTAAATCCCAGCATAATGTCACCAAATCTTGAGTAGAATTAACAACTGGCAGTAATAGTTTTGAAAATAGGACTGCTGAGGGAAACCACCAGCCTCTTCTGCCTCTCCTCTCCCTCCTCTCCCCTCTTTCATCATAGTGGAGGAAAAAGAGACCCCCTGTTCACCCATTTGCCAAGTTCAGAGGTAATAATCAAGAATGGAGACTGTTGCCTATGCCCAGTCAGAGTGGAATAGATGTCAGAGTCACACCCCAGGCCAAGACCCAGGTGGTGCATGGGCCAAAGGTGAGCTCTGTGCCGACTCTCCAGACACCGATGGGAGAAATGTGGGAAATGCTTCCTGGGCCAGCCTGTGAGCAGGATAAAAAGATAGGCGGCCATGGTGAAGCTATGTTGAGATGGCAGCTCTGGCTGTGCATTTGGTGGGGTGATGACCTGACCTATTTCCAATACCTGGAAGATGGATGGATTTAGGGTCACATGCTAACTAGAGTTATATGCTCCAGAGGGAAGCTAAGGTGGTGGGGAGTGCTTTGTTCTTCCCTGTATGGCCTTCTTCTGGCCTGGGGTTCTGCCCCTGTGGATCTGGGAATAGGCAACTGCTATCCACAGCCACCGCCCTCGCCACAGTTGTGGGAAATCCCAACAGCCAGCTTTGGAAAGAGAGAGCAATGGAGGGCACAGATTGGGTGTGTGTTGAACCCCAACACAGCTTGGACAACCCATCCCCACCCCTTTAGATGAAGGAAGAGGGAGCAAGTTTAGAGGTTCAAGAGAAACTCCTAATACTCTCAGTATCTCTCTATTAGTAATATGAGGCCACACAATTAATTTCGTGAACTCATCTTAGAGAAAGTGCTATATACCTCTTTGCTGAATATCACTACAGTCACCTTTGAAGTACTCCCCTTAGGAAGCTATACACTGATGCCAGCTCCTAGTGTAGCCTTCAAAGCAGTTTTGAAACTCTTTATCTGGAATGGCCATCAGAGCTGTTGTCATACACTGTCTCATCCTGCACAACAAGAGCTGTGGAGGACAAGAAGGGTGGCACAAGGTTAAGAAAGACAGTAGCCAAGAATATAGTACAAGTGGGGTCAAGGGACTCAAGCCTCAAGGACTGAACCCTGAATCAGGCCAATGCATACCTTTTATTAGTGGACATACAAGGAAGTGAAATTGATTTTTTTTTTTTTTTTGCTTTTTGGTATGTGGGTAGCTCCCTGGCTGGGAATCGAACCCAGGCTACAGCACTGACAGCACCAGCGCCAAAGCCTTAAGCCACTACACCATCAGGGAACTCCCAAAAACTGATTTTTTCAAGGTCTGTGAGTTTCATGCCTCGTGGCTGCTTTCCTAAAAGTCCCCATTGTGCTCCAACACATACTGTGCCTTCACACACACACACACACACACACACACACACACACAGCCCCAGGGGATGGAATCATTGTTAAGGCGAAATCATCCATTAAGGGGGGATGACCGATATCATTCCATCAGGTCTCAGTTTGCCGAAGACACCCACTCAAGGAAGCTTTGCCAAAATCATTCCATTGGGTCTCAGTTTGCTGAGATGTCATGGGAAAGGCACAGGGAAACAGACAGTTCACCAGCTATAAGGCAACATCCCCCCTTTTTTGCTTTTGTAGTAGGAGAAACACAGTCTTGGCTGTTTCCTCATTTACGGCCCGTTGGAGGGCTTGTTGTCTATACCTGAGGACTAAACAAAATAGAATAAGAATAATTAACAGAAGTGCTATTGTACCTGCAAATCCTCCACCTAGGGTTTTCACCCAGGTGAGGAGATTCAAATGAAATAGTCCTTCTGCAGCTGCGAAAAGTGCCTCCTCTCCTGGGAGGAGTGGGAGCATGGCATGAGACATGTGATCAATTCCTTGTTGTAGCTGTATAATATCTACAGTGAGGTTGGGAACAATCCCCAGAGGTGAGTTCGTACCTCCAACCATGGGGTCCTAGTTTGGTTGTAAGAGAAAGAAGTCACATAATAAATAGAGATATTCCAATCACATTTTAAAGTAATCATGGTATGGAGATTTTCTAATTGATCTTCAAGAAAAACTACAGTTGTCTCTAAAGTAGCTGATCTAACACTAATTTCCTGATCAATTTTAACTTGTTGATTCCAAGACTTACTTGCATTTTAATGCCATTCTTGTACAAACTTGGTTGTCTGCACAGCTTGATGTAATGCTACTCCAGAGAGAGCAGCAACAGAAGCTATAGCTATAATCCCCATAATGGCTGCAATTAGGAAGCCAATAAATCACTTAGTCCTGTGTGAAATCTTATGAAGGCATTGTAAAACAATGTGAAGCATTGGGAAGCCTTCCTACACCCTAGGGGCTTGAACAGGTAGCCATAACCCTCATCTCCTTGTACCCTGTGAAGGGTTTCAGCCATGTATGGTTTCTCTTTCACAGGCTGCCATTCATGGTATGGTATAACACACCGACCAGGTATCAAAAAAGGTCATTCTTTAGGACCTGGAGAAATACCTCGTCTCCTTGTCAATAAAGTTCCTAGATGCCATTGATTAGTTTGAATATCTTTTCACCAGATAGGCACATTTCCCAAAGGTTTTGGGCTATAGAGACTATTGAAATGTCTCTCAGCTACAGTATGTCCAAGGTGAGCCTTGATATCTGAGCCAGATGAATTTAAAAAAATTTAAAGTAAACATGGCTCTTGCTAATTGTATCTGAAGGGGGTCCCTTATTTCTCCCCCTTTTTGTTTTTATAATTGTTTTCTCAAAGTGGCATGAGCATGATCAACAATGGCTTGACCCTGTGGGTTGTAAGGAATTCTGTAGTATGGGTAATACACCAGGTGGTGCAGAAGCGTCCAAATTTAGAGCTGATATATGCAGGACCATTGTCTGTGTTAATGTTACAAGGGGGGCCCACAATAGAAAAGCAAACAACTAAATGACAACAGGAATGTGCTTCAGTTTCACTGGTCTGGGTGGTGGCTGTAAGAAAGCCAGAGGCAGTATCAATAGTTACATGTACAAAGGACAAACGTCCAAAAGAGGGAATGTGAGTCACATCCATCTGCCAAAGAGCATTGGGTATAAGATCCCTAGGATTTACTCCTTTAGGGCATTCTTGTAGAGCATTAAGAATCTGACAAGTTGGAAAAGTTTGAACAATTTGTTGAGCCTGTTTGTTAGTGATAGGAAACTGAGAGGTAAGGCCATTAGCATTGGTATAAGTCAGAGAATGAAAATGCATCGCCTTGGTAACATGGACACTCCCTACTAAGGAGTCTGCAAGAGCATTACCATGAGTCATAGGACCTGGTAAAGTAGTATGAGCATGGATGTGGGTGATAAAGAAGGGGTGTTGATGACTTTTTACAATCTGTTGGAGTTGGGTAAACAAAATCTGGAGAGATTGATTAGAATTATTGGAAAGAGATGCTGTTTTAATATTTTGTACTGTATGAACAATTGTAAGCAGAATCAGAAACAATATGTCAAGGGTCAGAAAAAGTTTGTAATGCAGTTAAAAATGCTATCAATTCAGTCTTTTGTGCTGAAGTACAGTTGGTGTGAATAAATTGATTACCTTTTTGTTGGCAACTGTTGCTTTACCATTATTTTATCCATCTGTAAAAACTGTAAAGCCTTGAGGAATAGGAGTCTGTCTGAGTTTTCTAGATAAAATCCAATTAGTTTTCAGAAGAAACTGGAATAACTTGTTTCTTGGATAATGATTATCAATTATTCCAAAAAAGTCACTAATAGCAATCTGCCAAGTTTCAGAATGAATATTTAAATGTGCAATTTGTTGTTTTTTAAAGGGAACCGTGATCTGATTGGGTTCCTGTCCATTTAAATGAAGCACTCTAGTGTGAGCTTATGATGTGAATTCTGAAATTAATTCTACATAGCTCAAGAGCGACTTAACAAAGTTGGTAGGCAGGAAAAGCCACTCCACCAGGTCATTTTGTTGAACAATTACCACTGTGAGCGAATGTGGACTATGAAAAATTAAGATCTGTAAAGGCAGAAAGGGATCTATATGCCGAATTTGAGCCTCTTGTATTTTGTTTTTGACTAATTCTAATTTCTTGTTGGCCTGAGGAGTCAGGGTGTGGGGGCTATCCAATTAAGGGTGGCCCCACAAGAGGCCTAATAAATTACTGAGAGCATAAGTGGGAATGCCTAAGACAGGATATAACCAATTAATATCTCCTAGCAATTTTTGTAAATCATTTAAAGTATTAATTTGATCTCTCCTTATCTGAACTTTTTGAGGTCGAATAGACTGACAGTCTACAATTGTTCCCAAATATTGGACTGGTGTTGTGGTTGAATTTTATTAGGAGCAATACAGAGTCCAGCCAAATCAAGTTGTTCTTTAATTTAAAACATGCTGCTAACTTTTCAACAGAGGATGCAGCACAGAGAATATCATCCATATAATGAATAATGTAATAATCTAGAAAATCAGTTCTTACAAGTTGCAATGCTCAAGCTACAAAAAGCTGACAGATCGTAGGACTATTGAGCGTCCCTTGTGCGAGAACTTCCTATTGAAATCTTTTTATATGTTCCTTGTTATTAATTGAAGGAACGGAAAATGCAAATCGAGGACAATCATAAGGATGTAAAAGGATTGTATAGAAACAATCTTGTAAATCAATAACTATTAAAGGCCAAATTTTTGGAGTCATAGAAGGCTGTGGGAGTCCAGGCTATAAAGCACCTATGAGCTCAATTATAGCATTGACAGCTCATAAATCAGTGAACATTCTCCATTTTCCTGATTTTTTCTTAATAACAAATACAGGAGAATTCCAAGGGCTAGTAGAAGGTTCTATATGATCTTGTTTTAATTGAGTTTGTACTAATTATATTAATGCCTCTAATTTTTCTTGTGAGAAGGGCCACTGTTCTATCCATAGAGGCTTATTGTTTATCCATTTAAATTTTTTTGTAATTGGTCAACAGCCTGTTCATTCATCCCTAATTGATCCTGGGTACTTTCCCAATGGCTGCTCCCTAACAATTGATCTTTGATAATAGCTATATTGTGAGCCTGATTATACCTGCCTTAGGTTTCAACACTATCAATCTACCAAGTCTTAAATTGCAAAAACTGGGAAGAGGAGAGGCAAGATGTGGCGATGATGATCCAGTCTGTAGGAATTAGTCGATTGCCATTGGCTGTGCCCTGTATAAGACCCATGGTGTAAGGAGAAGTAGGGCCATATTGAGTTACAGCCTGTTTGAGCTCCTTTAAGAGCTTAAATGAAAAGTGCTCATGTAAAAATTCCCAAACAATGTTAGGGTTGTTTGGATCTGCACCAAGAGCAATGTGGTCATGTATCACCACCAGAAAAGCTAAGGCACCTAAATCTCCCTCTAATCAGGCCTGTCATATACCTTTATCCACAGCTGAGAGCAGTGTGTGAGAACCTCCTAAAGGAGAAGGAGGTGCACATGAGGTGGGAAAAAAAGGATTACTTTTCTTTTCCTGCTACGCTGGCAGATCCCATTCACACATTATGAAAGTGGGCAGGAGTGGCAAGTCAAGTAAAGGACCTGAGGATGGATGACAGTCCTCCAAAGAAGGATATAATGACTTGGGGATTACAGTGGGAGATTCTAAAGACCCTTCCTCCTTTTCTTCAGATTCCTCTATTTTTTCTTCCCCTTCATCTTCTTCATCAGTTTGTAAAGGTTCTAAAACTGACCAAATTAATTGCCATGTAGCCCTGATGGTTGCTGAGAGAGAAACTCCTTTATGATATAATGTACAAATTGTTTTTAAATCTAATGTCTCTAAATGCGGGAACCAAGAACAGTGAGTTTCAATTGCTTTGAGAAGCTCCTCTAATCTTTGGTCTGACACTCGGGTTCCTCCGGCTTTAAGAAGTTGTTTAAGCAAACAGATGTAAGGCCTATATTGGCTATTAACATTCCCCATTACCTTGGTTGAATTCCCAGGTGTTTCCCTACCTTCAGTAGTTGTCACCAACACACTCCCAGGCCTTGCAACGTGAAACCTCTTGATTTCAACTTGGAGTCAACCTTCCTTCTCAAGCCCCACGTTGGGCGCCAGATGTCGCATCCTGCATGATAAGAGCTGTGGGAGACAAGAAGGGTGGCACAATGTTAAGAAAGACAACTGCCAAGAATATAGTATAAGTGGGGCTAAGGGACTCAAACCTCAAGGACTGAGCCCCAAATCAGGCCAATGCATAACTTTTATTAGTGGACATACAAGGAAGTTAAACTGATTTTTTCCAAGTTCTGTGCGTTTCGTGCCTCATGGCTGCTTTCCCAAAAGTCCCCATTGTGCTCCAACATGTACTGTCTTCACACATATGCACAACTCCAGGGGATGGACTCATTGTTATTGTGGAACCATCCATTAGGGCAGAATGACCAATATCGTTCCATCAGGTCTCAGTTTTCTGAGACACTTCCTTGTGATGTCATGGGAAAGGCACAGGGAAACAGATGGTCTGGCAGCTGTAAGTCAACAGTACACAAAATCTTACAATTAAGTTTGCAAACTTGCCACCATGTGCTTATGTTGGCAGCACTGTACAAACAACTCAGTAAGGTGTCATAACCATCAGTGCATAGTTTCCCAAGGGGAGTACTTCGAAGGTGACCATAGTGATATTCAGCAATGAGGATGTAGCACTTTTTCTAGGATGAGTTTGCAAAATTAATTGTCTGACCTCATACTCTAGGCATTCTTTTCCAGCAATCTCTCTTTTGGGACTTATCCTAAAGGTATAGTCATCCAAGTAGACTGTAGTATATACACAACATTTGCAAAAGTGAAAACTCAAAAATTCCAGTATGTTTAGTAATGTACTTGCTCATATGAATGGTAGTAAAAGTAGACAATGGAAGTTTTGCAGCCATTGAAAATTAGATAAATCAGCTTATGTTGTTTAGACTGATGTCCATTACTTAGGGTTAAATAATACCAAAAAAAGCTATAGAACACTGTAGTATGATTCTTTGTGTTAAACATACACGTATCTATGTGTGTGTTTATGTTGATTTTTCATGGTCTTTTTACTATTATGAGTAAAATTTGAATGATCATCTTTCACTTGCACCGAAACACACTTTTCTCAATTTCTATAGTATGTTTTCTGGAAATTGCATTGCTGGGTGAATGGAAAGTGGGGGGTTTAAAGGTTTTTACATGTGTATTGTTAGATGATTTTAAGCCATGAGATAACGTTTTATACTCCAGCTTGTGTACAAGAAAGCCTTTTTTTTTCCACCCTTGCAATTGTCGAGTATAACATCTTTTTCTGCTATTATGCTGAGAGAAAATGATACCACACCAGTATCTGAATTTGCATTTTTGATAAGTAAGTTTGAACATCATTATTCAGGTAATTTATGGTCACAGTAAGAAATCCATAAAGTCTGAAAGAGGAAAATTTAAAAACAACCCTGGAATTCCAGCATTCATTAAAACCCTCTCTTCTATTTGTCATTTTAATGCATATATTTTCATATACATGCCTTGCACATTCATTCTAGATTATCATCTATGATGCAGCCAACATCATCATAGATCATTCCTCCCATTTCCTTAGTTATTTCTTTAGGAAAATCTTCCTGCTTAAAGAAATAGGGGCTTGAGAACGTTTACAACTTTTCCAATATCACATCCTCTGGCAAACTATTCCAGTAATTAAATCTTGGCCTTTCTGATTTCACTGCCTTTACTTGTTCCTCTACACATCATGCTGCCTCATGGGGTAATTTTGTGGGGTAATTTTTCTCAGTCACTGCCTGGTAACTATGAAGGAAGTTTTCATGATTGCAAAGGAAAGTTCCTGTGAATATGATTGACAGTATTTCATTTTAAGCATTGACTCCAACAGTCTGGAACTCCTTCACATACTACTCATGTACATTTAGTTGTTACACATAGACTCACATATATTCAGATAGCTATTACTTAGTGTCAGCATATCTAGGTGGTTCACCTGAAGCAGGGGAGAGAAAGGAAGGTTCTCTCCCTCTTGGCAGCTCCATCACTTGAAAGAGTTGTTCTTGTTATCCCTTCTCCTTATACAGAAGCCTTTAGGTTTGCCTTTCTGTGCCAACCAATCTCCAATTTATAATTGTGCTTTTAATTTTCATGAATGGTCTCACCTATGCTAGAAAGCTCCTCTGGCTTTTGACTTCTCTCTCCTTGCTGAGTTTTGTATTATACACACATATCCCTTAGTACTCAGGCAATTGGTGAGGATACCTTGGTCATGCTGGCCTTTGCTGGCTTTTATGCCTGTATGCCTTTGACAAAAATTGGTTGTCCATGTATATGTGGGTTTCTTTCTGAATTCTCTGTTCTGTTACATTGATCTATTTGTTTATCTTTATGCCAATACTATATTATTATGATATAGCTTTATAATAATTATTGAAATATTGATTTGACTTAATCTAGATGCTTTGCATTTCCATACAGATTTTAGAATCAGCTCATTAAGTTCTACCCAAAAAAAAAGTGCTGGGATTTTGATTGGGAGTGCATTAAATTTATAGATCAATTTGGGGGAAATTGACATCTTAACAATTTTGAGTCTTTGGACTCATGAACAAGATCTATCTCTGCATTTACTTAGGCCTTAATTTCTCTCAGCAATATTTTGTAGTATTTTGTGTACAGATATTTCACTTGTTAAACTTATTCCTATGTATTTCATGTTTTATGCTATTGCAAATATTATTGGTTTTCATTTCAATTTTTTATTGTTCCTAATATATATAAATACAACTAATTTATTTATATTGACTTGTATCCTGCAGCTTTGCTAGACTCACTTGTTGGCTTTAGTAGCTTTTAGTTAGATTCCATGACATTTTATGTGAAGATTATCTTGTCATCTGTGAAAAGACAGTTTTGCTTCTTCATTTTTAATCTGGACACATTTTATTTCTTTATCTTACCTGATTACACTACCTAGAACCTTGAGTGCAGTGCTGAATACAAGTGGTGGGAGTGAAAATCCCTGTCTTGTTCCTAATCTTGAGGCAAAAGCATTCAACATTCTACATCTATTGAGATATTATGGTATTTTTTTTCTGTTTTAGTGTTTGTTTGTTTTTAGTTTGTTAATTGGTGAAGTTCATTAATTAATTTTCAAATGTTAAACCAACCCTGCATTATTGAGATAATTTCTATTCAGTCATGATTCTGTATTACCATTTTAACATATTGTTGGATTTAATTTGTTAAAATTTTGTTCAGAATTTTTGCATCGCTATTTATGAGGGATTGGTAGTTTCCTTTTCTATTAATGTCTTTGTCTGTTTTGAAATCAAGGAAATTCTGGCTTTATATAATCAGTAGGAAAGTATTCGGTATTTTGAAAGTGTTCGTGTAGAACTGGTATTATTTATGCCTAAATATTTGGTAGAATTCCCCAGTGATGCTATCTGGGCTTGAAGTTTTCTTTTTGGTTTTTTTGTTTGTTTGTTTGTTTGTTTGTTTTTTTACCCCAATATATAGTCTTACTTTATTGTCACAGGTTAAATGATCATATAAACAGATTTATTTCTGTCTCTCTATTCTGTTCCATTAATCTATGTGTCTGTTTCTTTGCCAGTACATTGCTGTTTTGATTGCTATAGCCTTTAATAGAGTTTGATATCAGGTTACATGATAACTCTACCTCTGTTCTTCTTTCTCAAGTTTGCCATGGTCATTCACAGTCTTTTATGGTTCCATATTAATTTTAAGATTATTTGTTCTCATTCTATGGAAAATGCCATTAGTATTTTGATAGAGACTCCATTGGGTTTATAGGTTGCTTTGGGTAGTATGTACATTTTAATGATGTTAATTCTTCCTGTCCATGAGCATGGTATACGCTTCTATTTATTTGTATTTTCTTTAATTTTTCTCATTATTGTTATAATTTTCTAAGCATGGGTCTCTTCCTTGTTTAAATTTATTCCTATGCATTTTATTTTATTTTATTTTTTAATAAAACTTCAAATGAGATTGTTATCTTAAATTCTGTTTCTGATAGTTATTGGTATGTTAAAAATCAATTTCTGAATACTAATTTTGTATCTGCTACTTTACTAAATACATTTATGAGTTATAATAGGTTTTTTGGTGAAATCTTTGAAGTTCCCTCTATTATAGTATCATGTCATCTGTAAATAATAAAAGTTTTACCTCTTTCTTTTTAATTTGAATGCATTTTATTTATTTTTCTTCTCTGATAGCTGTGGTTAGGACTTCTAGTACCATGTTGAATAAAAGTGGTGAAAGTAGGCATTTTTGTCTTGTTCCTGATCTTAAGAAAAAAAGCATTTATTTTTTCCTAGTTGAGTCTAATATTAACTGTGGGTTTGTCATATATGGCCTTTATTATGTTAGATATATTCCCTTCGTTGATTGATTTTATCATACATGAATGCTGGATTATATCAAGTGCTTTTTCTGCATCAATTGATATGACCATATCATTTTTGTTTTTATTTTGTTCATGTAGTGTATCATATTAATTTATTTGCAAATATTAAACCAAACTTTCATCCCAGGAATAAATTCCACTTGATCTAAGTGTTTGATCTTTCTCATGTATTGCTAAATCTGGTTTTCTAGTATTTTGTTGAGGATTTTTGCATCTCTGTTCATTAGTAATATCAGCCTAAAATTTGTTATATCTGTCTGGTTTTGAAATCAGGATAATAGTGGCCTCACAGAACAAGCTTGGGGGCTTCTTCAAAGTTTTCTTCATGGCAACGTTTTTTCACTAAAATTTAATTTTCCTTAATAGATAAGAGGTTATTCAGGTTATCTATTTCTCCTTAAGTGAAACTTGGTAGTTTGTGTCTTTCAGAATGTTGATCACATACTTGTTGATTTTCTGCCTACATGTTCTATCAATTATTGAGAAAGGGATGCTGAAATCTCAGACTATAATTGTGGACTTGTCTATTTCTTTGAGTATAAAGTATTTTGGACTGAGTGTTCAGTGTAAGAAATCTCTGAACTCATTCGAGGTCTATTTTTCAAAGATTTAGTTTGAGGTATTTGGGGAAAGTGTTCAAGGTATGAGGTTTGTGTCTTAAGTTTGCTCTTGTGTTATTTGGTATGTGAGTTCAGGGATCCTTTTTGAGGTTCTGTATCCTAAGGTTTAAATCTGAGGTGTTTGTAACTCTTTAGAATATGATGTCTCTGAACTCACTTAGGGTTTATGTCTTAAAATTTTAATTGCTTTATTTGGGGATCTGTGTTTAGTGTGTGAGGGCTCTAAAATTATTGAAGGTCTTTTCTATAGATTTTTAATCTGAGCTATTTGAAAGTCTGTATTCAGGATGAAAGTCCTCCAAAACCTTTGAGCATCTGTGTTGTGAGGTTGGAGTTTAAGCTATTTTGCAGTGTTTGCACAGAGTGTGAGGCCTCTGACTTTTTGAAATACTCTTTTCATAAGATTGAGTCTGAGGTATTGGGTTCTGGTTTTAAAATGTGTTTGAACTCTATGAGGGTCTGTGTACTAAAGGTGGAATCTGGTGTATTTGCAGGACTGTATTCAGGATGTGAGTTCTCTGAAACCTTTGAGAATCTGTGTTCCAGGTTTAAGTCTCAGGAATTTAGGGTCAGTATTTATGATGTAAACACTCATAACTCTTTTAGTGTCTTTGTTTTCATGTTTTCTCTATGTTCCATGGCTGAATCTAAGAGATTTGGGGTTCTGCATTCAGGATTAAAAAACTATGATATCATTGAGGGTTTTTCTTCCATTGTTTAAGTATGAAGTATTTGGGGGTTGGTGTTTGGAGTGAGAGGTCTCTGAATTCATTGAGGGGGTGTGTCCTAAGTTTGCTTTTATTTTATTTGGTATCTAACTTCAGGGCATGAGGTCCTTGATTTTTTGGAGATTCTGTGATTTAAAGTTTGAATCTTAGGTGTTTGGGACTCTAAGTTTATATTGTAATGTCTCTGAACTCTTTAAATGTCTGTGTCTTAAAGTTTTAATGAATGTATTTAGGGATTTGTGTTTATTCTAGAAGCTGAGGGCTCTGAAATTGCTAAGGGTCTTTGGTACAAATTTTGAATCTGAGGTTCTGGGGCTCTGTATGCAGGGTGTGAGATTCTAAACTCTTTAAGAGTCTGTGTTGCCAGGTCAGGGTCTTGGGTGTTTGGTGGTGCATGTTTACATGTTCATGGTGTGAGGTGTCTGACTCTTTGAAGATCTTTTTTTTTTTTTTTTTTTTTTTTTTTACAAAATTGAGTCTGAGGTATTCAAGCATCTCTGTTTGTAACATAAGCTCTTTGAAGTCTATTAAAGTCTATGTTCTAAGGTCTAAATTTGTTTCAAATTTAGAATCAGATGTGTTTGGGGGTGCTGAGCAGTGAGTGAGAATTCTCTGAACTAAATAACTGTACTCCAATGTTTGAATGTGAATTATTTTGGGGTCTGTATTCAGATTATGAGGTATTTGATTTGTTTAAGGTCTTTTTTTCATAGTATTAAGTCTAAGGTATTTGGCATTGTGAGTTTAGAATGTGAAGTCTTAAACTCTTTATGGGTCTATGACATGAAATTCTGAGTCTGATGTATTTGTGAGTCTTTGTTTATGGTTTTGGTCTCTGAAATCCTTGAGGATATGTGTTCCAAGGTTTGAGTCTGAGGTATCAGGGGTCTGTATTCACAATAAGCATTTACAAATATTTTGTGGTATGTGTTTTAATATTTAGATATGAGTCATATGTATTCTGTGTTCAAGGCATGAGACCTCTAAATTTTTTTAAGGTTTGTATCACAAAGTTGGTATAATATCTCAGGTGTTTGGAAATTCGTGTTCTATGAATTCTAGAAGGTCTGCATTCCAAACATTGCATCTGAGATATTTGGAGGTGTCTATTTAAGTTGCAAGGTGCAGCACTATTTCATGGTCTGTGTTCCAAGGTCAATATCTGAGGTGTTTGGGTCAGTGTTCAGAGTGTGAGGTCCCTGAACTCTTGTAGGATAAGTAGACACTCATTAAGTGTTTATGCTCCAAAGTTTAAATCTGAAGCATTTTGGGGATCTGTGTTCAGAGTATGAGGTTTCTGAACTCTTTGAAGGTCTTTTTTTTCCATAAGATTGAATCTGAGATACTTGTGGTCTGTGTTTAGAGTGTAGTCTTTTATTGAGTGTCTGTGTTCCTACATTTGAGTTTGAGGTATTTGGGTCTGTATTCAGGATGTAAGTATTAAACAAGTGCTTAGGGTCTGTGTTTTAATATTTGAATATGCAGCATATGGGTTCTGTGAGCAGAGATGAGGTCTCATAACTTGTTGAAGGAATGTGGCCAGTATTTGAATCGGAGTTAATCTGTAGTCTGGGTTCAGATGAGAGGTCATCTGAATTCTTTCAGGCTTTATATCACAACATTTGAGCCTCAGGTGTTTGTAAGTTTGGGTTCTGGGTCTGAGCTCTATGAACCAAATATTGAGTCTGAAGTATTTAGAGGTGTATGTACAAGTTGGGTTGTCACAGAACTCTTTCAGGGTCTTGTTCTAAGGCTATTGGGTCAGTCAGTGTTCATGGTGTGATGATTTTGAAATCCTTGAGAGTGTGTGTCCTAAGTTTTATTCTGAGCTTTTTGGGGCTTCTCTGCTCAAGGTGTAAGTTTTATGAACTCTTGGAGTGTCTGTAGTTCAGGTTTTGAATTTGTAGCATTTGGGGGTTTCCATTTGGGCTATGAAATCTCTGAATTCTTTGAGGGCCTGTGTTCCAGTGTTTGAATCAAAGATATTTGCAGGTCTGTGTTCAGGGAGTGGAGATGTGTGTAAATATATTGTCTATGATCCAAGGTTTGAATCTGAACTATTTTGGAGTCTGTGGTCAGTATGAAAGATCTCTGACTTCTTTGAGGGTGTTTGACCCAAGGTTTGATTGCTTGAGGGTGTGAGTTCAATGGTTTGAGGTCTTGAAACACATTGATGATTTGTGTCCCAAGTTTGAGTCTCTGAAGTAATGGGAGGTCTGTGCTCAGTGTATTATGTCCCTGTAATTATTGTCTGTATTACAAGATTTTAGTCTGTTGTGTTTCAGAGTCACTGTGCAGAGTGTTAGGTCTCTGAACACTTTGAGGATCTGTGTCCTTTATGTTTAGTCTGAGGTAATAGGGTGTATGTGTTTGCGTGTGACATCTCTGAATTTTAGAGTTTATGTGTTACAAGTTTGAATGTTAGGTGTTGGAGGTCTATATCTAAAATGAGAAGGTTCTCAACTCTTTGTCCAGAAAATATCCAACCATGTAATGTGAAAAATAGAGGCATTTATGGCTGGTTTTTTTCCAGACAGCCCTCATAAATGTTCTCAGTAGTATTTGGGGATTTGCGTTCAGGGTATGAAGTCTCTGAAATCTTATAGAGTCTGAATTCCAAGATTTGGATTGGAGATATTGGTTATCATTGTCCAAGCTGTGAGGTATATGAAATTGTATACAACCTATTTTCTAAGGGTTTAACCTGAGGTATTTGGAAGTGTGAGTTCAGCACATTAGGTTTCTGAAATTTTAGAGGGTTATATCCCAAGGGTTGGGTTTGAAGTATTTAAGATCTGTGTTCAGATTGTGAGGCCTCTGAAATCTTTGCACATCTCTGTTTCAACACTAAATCTTATGACTTTGGGGTTCTGAACTCAAAGTGTGAAGTCCCTTATCTCAAAAAGAATCTATCTACCAAAGGATAAGTCTAAAGTATTTCGGAATGTGTATTCAAGATGTGTGCTCTAGAGGGAGGGAGGGCAAGATGGCGACTAGAGAGGAGAGCCCTAAAGCCTCTCCCAGAAAACACAATTGAACGGCCGCCCAGGAGCCAAGAAAGAGGACCCTGAGTGACAAAAAAGCAGCTGAAAAATCCGCGAATCGCAAGTAAACACCTGAAGGTTGGAGAGAAGGGGGTGAGTGGGAGAGAGGGAAGGGAGCAGAGACGGACTGCAACAGGATACGATTGCTACTGACTATCCAGGAGCAGCACAGTGCAAGGGAGTGGGGAGGCCAGGAGGAAAGCCTTGGGGGAGCTGAGCTTTGAGGCTGACAGAGCTTGGGAGCCAGCCTCTGGAACTTTTGAGTGGTAAAAGGGCTGAGCGAGGACTCTGAACTGCAGAGACGACACCCCAGCTCTAGGCCCCCTGGGGACCCACAGTGCAGGCGTATGGCTCCTACACAGAACTGCAGTTCCTGTTCCCAGCCGACTGCACAGGCAACCCAGCTGTCTCAGGTCGGGCCCAGAGCTTTGGACTTATGGTATGGGCACTTGCTGGTGTGCCCCAGGGTTCTAAAATCAGTGTGAGCCCACAGATGGCTAGATGCTGAATCAGGGCTAGGAAGAAAGACTGATTTGATAGCATTCACCCAAGCCAGCAGAAACAAGCCTCTGCACAGCTTCCCTAACAAAGGGCAAAAGGCAGAGCCGCCCTCTGAGTGCCTTTTGTTGGCCTCTCCCCTGGATAGATGTGCATAGCCTCCAAATGCAGCAGGAGATCAGAAACAAAAAATAAACAACCCCCCTCTCTCCCAAAACTTGAACCCAGTGCCATCTAGTGTCTGCCCTACAGCAAGGCACCACAAAAGTAATAATCTGAACACTGAACACAAAGCCCTCATGTCAAAGAGGAAGAACCCAGCAGACAGGATGAATTCCTTGAAAACTAAAACTCCTCAGAAAGAACATGAAATTTATCCAGAAGATAGATTCCTAGACCTGGAAATGGCTGAACTAAGTGACAGAGAATTTAACATAGCCATTCTAAAGGTTCTGAGAGAAATGAAATCATATTGGCAGAGGACCATGGCTGAGATGAACAACATAAAAAAGGAGATGAACGACATAAAAAAGGAACTCCATGAACAAAAAGAACAATTTAACAAAGAAATTAAGAACATAAGGAAGATCGAGATAGAAATGTGAGAAATAAATAATACAATAAAAGAAGTGAGAAATGCAATAACTGCCATAGGAAACAGGGCCAACCAGATGGAGGAAAGAATTAGTGATATCGAAGATCAGAACATGGAAACAGCTCAGAAAGAGGAAGAAATGGAATACAGAAAAAGGATTGAAAGAACTCTATAAAAACTATCTGACTCCATGAGACAAAACAACATCAGGATAATAGGAATAAAAGAAAGGGCAGAGCAGTCTACAGAGAGCATACTCAAACAAATAGTAGATGAGAACTTTCCAAACCTATGGAAAGATCTGGAACCCCAAGTTCAAGAAGAAAACAGGTCCCCTAGATACCTGGACCCTAACAGATCTTTTCCAAGACACATGGTACTAAAGATGTCCAAGACTAAAGACAAAGAGACAATTCTCAAGGCAGCCAGGGAAAAAACAACTATAACTTTTAGAGGAAAACCTATCAGGCTGGCATCAGACTTCTCAGCAGAAACTCTGCAAGCCAGGAGGGAGTGGAATTCAATATTCAGAAATTTAAAAGAGAGGAACTTCCAGCCAAGAATAAATTACCCAGCAAAATTATCTTTCAGATATGAAGGTGGAATAAAGACCTTCTCAGACACACAGAAGCTGAGGGAATTTGCCAGCACAAGGCCAGCTCTCCAAGAAATACTGAAGGAGGTCCTTCAACCTGAAACAAAACATCAGGAAAACTGGAACAAAGTTGGGGCAACAAGAAAGAAACAAAAATAAAACAAAAAGAAACAAAGAAATAAGTAATGGCCACAGGAAATCCTCACATATCGATCATCATTCTAAATGTTAATGGACTGAACTCACCAATAAAAAGACATAGAGTAGCAGACTGGATTAAAAAAACAGGACCCATCCATATGCAGTCTGCAGGAGACACACCTCAGCCATAAGGACAAACACAGACTCAGAGTGAAAGGATAGGAAACAATACTCCAAGCAAATGGTAACCAGAGAAAAGCAGGAGTTCCCATACTGATATCTAATGAAATAAACTTCAGGTTAAAAAAGATAGTAAAAGACAGGGGATGGACATTACATAATGGTAAAAGGCACAATGAACAACAAGAAGAGTTGACACTCATTAATATATATGCTCCCAACAAGGATGCACCATAATATACAAAGAAACTACTGAAGATTTGAAAGGAGAACCTGATGAATACAAAATCATTGTGGGGGACATAAACACCCCACTAACAGCCATGGACAGATCATCCAAACAGAAAATAAATAAGGAAATATCAACTCTAAATTACACATTACAGCAATTGGACATAATTGACATTTACAAGACACATCATCCAGCAAAAAGAGACTATATCTTCTTTTCTAGTGCACATGGAACATTCTCAAGGATAGACCACATGCTGGGACACAAAAGTAACCTCAGCAAATTTAAGAAGACCAAAATTGTACCAAGTGTATTCTCAGACCACAAAGCTTTGAAATTGGAGATCAACTGTAAAAGGAAAACAGGAAAAACCACATATACATGGAGATTAAACAATAGCTTATTTTAAAATGACTGGATAAAAGAACAAATAAAAGATGAGATTAAAAAATATATAGAGATGGAAAGAGAAGTCACATTAGGTGGTGAACTTATTATACATCAAGTTGACAATGCACTGTAGAATTGTATGCCTGAAACCTATGTAATCCTTGCTAACAGATGTCACCCCAATAAGTCTAACAATAAAAATGAATTTTAAAAAAATGAATTTAAAAAAATATATATATATAGAAACTAATGACAATGGAAATACAATGTATCACAATTATTGGGACACAGCGAAAGAGGTTATAAGAGAGCAATTTATATCACTACAGGCCTATCTTAAGAAACAAGAAAAATCACAAGCAAACATCTTAGCATCCCATCTTAAAGAACTAGAAAAAGAAGAGCAAACAAAACCCAAAGACAGCAAAAGGAAAGAAATAATTAAATTAAAGCAGAGCTAAACCAATTAGAGAACAGAAGGACAATTGAAAAAAATAATATTACAAAGAGCTGGTTCTTTGAGAAAGTCAACAAAATTGACAAACCCCTGGTGAGACTAATCAAAGGATGAAAGGAAAGGACACAAATATCCAAAATTAGAAATGAAAGGTGATAAATTACCACTGATACCACAGAGATACAAGGATTATAAGAAAATATTATGAAGGATTTTATGCCACTAAATTTAACAACCTAAATGAAATGGACAAGTTTTTAGAAACTTATAGCCTACTTAGACTGAACCAAGAAGAACTGAATAATCTAAATAGACCAATCAATAGCAAAGAGATTGAAATGACTATCCATAATCTCCCTAAAGGCAAAAGCCCGGGACCAGATGGTTTCACCAGTGAGTTCTACCAAGCATTCAAAGAAGAATGCTCAGCTGTCCTCCTCAGACTCTTCCAAAAAATTGAAGAGGAAGCAATACTTCCTAACTCTTTCTAGAGACCAACATTACCCTAATACCAAAGCCTGGAAAAGACAACACAAAAAAAGAAAACTATAGACCAATATCTCTGATGAACACAGATGCAAAAATCCTAAACAAAATACTAGCAAATAGAAAACAAGAATGCATCAAAAAGATCATACATCTTGATCAAGTGGGCACAAGGATGGTTCAACATATGAAAATCAATCAATGTGATACACCACATAAACAAAATAAAAGATAAAGACCATATGGTCACTTCAATTCACGTGGAAAAAGCTTTTGACAAGATACAACAATCATTTATGATCAAAACACTAAATAAAATAGGTATAGAAGGAAAGTATCTCATCATAATAAAGGCCATATATGACAAAACCCTCGGCTAACATCATACTGAATGGGGAAAAGCTGAAACCTATTCCCCTAAACTCAGGAACAAGACAGGGATGCCCCTTGTCAGCACTGCTATTTAATATAGTACTGGAAGTTCTAGCCACAGCAATCAGGCAAGAGAAAGGAATAAAAAGTATCCAAATTGGGAAAGATGAGGTCAAATTGTCACTATTTGTGGGTGACATGATCCTTTATATAAAAAATTCCAAAAATTCGACCAGGAAACTATTAGAAACAATAAACGAATACAGTAAAGTCGCAGGATACAAAATCAATGTATAAAAATCAACAGCATTTATATATACAAACAATGAATCCTCAGAGAAAGCATGAGGGAGTCAATTCCCTTTGCTTTCACAACAAGAAAAATGAAATACCTGGGAATTAACTTAACAAAGAACGTGACAGACTTATACACAGAAAACTACAAGACACTTTTGAAAGAAATTGGAACAGACTTTAAGCGGTCGAAAAATATACCCTGTTCATGGATAGAAAGATTTAACATTGTTAAAATGGCCATTCTGCCCAAAGCAATCTACAGATTTAATGCAATACCTATTAAAATCCCACAATCATACTTTCACGAAATAGATAAAAGAACTATTAGATTTCTATGGAACCATAAAAGACCTCGAATTGCCAAAGCAATACTGCATTAAAGGAATAAGGCTGGTGGCATTACATTCCCTGACTTCAATTTCTATTACAAAGCATCAATAGTCAAAACAGCTTGGTAGTGGCAGAAAAACAGAAATAGAGACCAATGGAACAGCACTGAAAACCCAGAAATAAACCTACAAAGTTATGGACAAATAATTTTCGATAAAGGAGCAAAAAACATACAATGGGGAAAAGACAACCTTTTTAGTAAGTGGTGCTGGGAAACCTGGAAAAACATATGCAAAAGAATGAACCTGAGCTGTGAACTCTCTACATATACAAAAATTAACTCAAAATGGAGTAAAGATCTTCATATCAGACCTGCAACAATAAACTGTATAGAAGAAAACATTGATACTAAACTTATAGACCTAGGGCTCAAGGAAGACTTCATGAACCTGACCTCAAAGGCAAGGGAAGTAAAAGCAAAAATAAATGAATGGGACTATATCAAACTAAAAAGTTTCTGCACAGCAAAAGAAACCATCAACAAGGCAAAGAGACAGCCAACTGAATGGGAGAAAATATTTGCAAATAATGCTTCAGGTAACGGTCTAATATGTAAAATATATAAAGAACTAATAAGACTTAACAACAAAAAAACAAACAACCAAATTAAAAAGTGAGCAGGAGAACTAAACAGACACTTCTCCCATGAAGAAATACAAATGGCCAGCAGACATATGAAAAAATGCTCATCCTCATTAGTTATCAGGGATCCAAATCAAAACCACAATGAGATACCACCTCACACCTGTGAGAATGGCTATTATCAACAAGACAAGGAATGACAAGTGCTGGAGAGGATGTGGAGAAAAAGGAACTCTGGTACACTGCTGGTGGGAGTGCAAACTGGTACAACCACTGTGGAAGGCAGTGTGGAGGTTCCTCAGGAAATTAGAAATGAAGCTACCATATGATCCAGCAATCCCCCTTCTGGGGATCTCCCAAAAAAAACTTGAAAACCTTTGTCTGCAAAGACTTATGTACCCCAATGTTCATCACAGCGCTGTTCACAGTGGCCAAAACATGGAAACAACCAAAGTGTCCTGCGACAGATGACTGGATAAAGAAGCTGTGGTACATATACACAATGGAGTATTACTCAGCTGTAAGAAAAGATGAAATATTGCCATTTGCGACAAAATGGATGGACCTGGAGATCATCATGCTTAGTGAAATAAACCAGACAGAAAAAACAAAGAACTGTATGACTTCACTCATATGTGTAATATAAAACTGAAAGCAACAAAGAAAAAAGAAATGTACAAACAAACAAATAACCCATGGACCCAATCAATAGTTTAATGTTATTTGGGGATGAGTGGGATAGGAAGGGGAGAAAGGGGAGGGGGTGGGAGAGGAGGGAGGGGAAGCTAGATATAGGGTGATGCAAAGAAAAGTCACATTATATGGTGAAATTATTATACAACAAGTTGGCAAAGCACTGTGGAATTGTATGCCTGAAACCTATGTAAATCTTACTAACAGGTGTCACCCCAAAAAGTCTATCAATAAAAATGTATTTAAAAAAAAGATGTGTGCTCTATAAATTCATTGAAGGTCTGTTTTCCAAGGTTTTAGTATGAGGTGCTTGAGTCAAGAAATCTCTGAATGCTTTGCGCTAAGTTTGCTTAAAAAAATTTTTGATGTCTCAGTTTAGGTTGTGGAGCCCTTGATTTTTTTGAGGTTCCATGTCCCAAGGTTTGAGTCTGTAGTTTGGGAGTCTGTGTTTAGACTGTGAGTTCTGAAGTTTCTGAGGTTCTGTATTTAAATGTTTTAATCAATTTTTTTGTAATCTGTGTTTATGATTTGAGGTCTCTGAAATTGTTGAGAATCCATCATACAAACTTTGAATCTGAGCTATTATATTTGAAGGTCTGTTTTCAGGGTGTGAAAGCACTAAACCCTTTGATCATTTCTGTTAACAGGGTCTGAGGTATTTGGATGTGTGTGTGTGTGTGTTAGAGTGAGAGTCTCTGGCTCTTTGAAGGTCTTTTTTTTAACAAGTGATTCCAAGGTATGTGGCTATCTTTGTTCAGAGTGTAGGTAAGGTCTTTGACCTCTTTGAGGATCTGTGTCCTAAGATGTCTTTGAGTTTCAGTGTTCCAAAATTCTAATCTAAGGCATTGGGGGTTCATGTGAAGGTATGAGGTCTCTGAACTCACTGAATATTTGTGTTTTAAGGTAGCGTCTTCAGTATTTGTTGGTTTGTGCTCAGGGTATGAAGTCTCTGAAATCCCTAAGGGCCTTTAGGCCATGGTTGAATGTGAGCTTTTGGGCATCTGTGTTCAGAGTATGAGGTCTCTGAGTTCTTTGGTATTCTATGTTCCAAGATTTGAATATGAGGTAACAATGAAATACCATTTCATTGAGAGGTCCTATATGTACATTACCAAGGGGTGGGAACTTCATTTTTTTTTGCATTGTAAGCACATTTCCAAAATAGTGTCTGTAAATTAAAATAGCCTAAATCAACCTTGCTTGTTATAGATTTCCATTATATCTTCTTAGAATAAAAAACAAATGTTTCTCTTTAAGATGTTGTAATAGTTGTCTTTTTTAAATGTGGCACATGATAGGAAAGGTGTTTCTGGGAAAAATATATTGTGTATAGTAATGCAAATATGTCTTCCATTAGCACTTGTTTTGAAAGAACTCTTGTGCATATCATATTTTTCTAAACCAAATTATACTTTGACTCAGTGCACTAAAAAAATAAAAACTATGTGTAAAGAATGCCTAAAATGCCACATCTTGTGCAAAAATCCTTGGTCTTGTAGATACTGAAGTGTTACCTAAAACCTTTCTGGAAATCTAGCTAACTCACACTGCCCCCCCAACCCCCACTCCCCAGCCAAAGACAGAGTGAATTGTTCACACTTCTTCACTCCTGCAGCAATATCATAACACATATTTTATGTATGATTTCATTTCATGCTATTTGCTGCGCCTCCTCCCATTGAGGATGGACAGGAACTGTATCTTCTCTCAGTATCTTTGGTTCTTACCACAGTATCTGACTCAAAATGGTAATAAGTTTTAGTGCTGTTATTTTTTCATTCATTATTCTAATAAATCATCATGCCTTTAATCCTCTCTACCTCAAGCTGCTCTGTCATGTCACTGACAAGGTTGAACTGTTTTGAAAAGAAGCATTTATAAAGGGACCTGTGGTGGACAGGGTGATTCACCACCCAAATCTCCCTTTAATGAGGAGTTTACTCCCTCAGCTGCTAGGCATGCTATTGGTAGACAGTTGTCAGCCCCTTCAGGGATTGTCTCAACTGCAGAGAGTTGCCTTACTCAAGGTTACACTCCTTCCTCAGGAGGCCTACATTTAATGAGTGATCAGTATGGGAGTATCAAAGGCAAGGCCATCTAGACCCAACCTGGAGTAATTGTGATGGGCCATTCAAAAGCTCCCCAGGGAGTAAGCCATGGCATTAATTGAGCCTGCATCACCAGTTTGACTTCTCACTCCACTCATCCTGTCTACTTGTCAAATTTTTTGGCTGAAAGTTATTCATTCTGCTTTTTTATTATCCTTTTAATGTCTATAGGGTCTCTGGTGATACCCCATGTGTGTTCCTGATACCATTGATTTGTTTCCTCTCCCTACTCTTCTTGTTCAATCTAGCTGGAAATTTGTCAGTTTTGTTGATCTTTATAAAAACCTGACTTTTGGCTTTGTTCATTTGCTCTAATGTCTATTTTCAAAAATGTTGATTTCTGCTCTTTATTATTTCCTTCTTTCTAGTTACCAGGGATTAACTTTGCTCTTCTTTTTCTAGCTTCTTAAGGAGAAGTCTCAGGTCACTGATTTTACATAACTTCCTTTCTAAATATTATCATTTAAAGCTCCAAATTTTTCTCTAAGTATTCCTTTAGTTTAATCCCATGAATTTAGATCTGTTTTACTTTCATTATCATTCAGCTTTAAATATTTTCTAATATCCCTTGTGATTTCATCTTTGACCCCTGAATCATTTAAAAGTATATTGTATAATCTCCAGATATTTGGGGGTTTCCAATATATCATATAATTGATTTGTAATCTAATTAAACTGTAATCATAGAATATACTTTGTGTGATCTTGGTCCTTGCGATATGTTTTAAGGTCCAGCCTATTCTCTATTTTGGTGAAATGTACAAGGTGTACTTGAAAAGACCGTATACAGGCATACTTTGGAGATAATGTGAGTTGTGTTCCAGACCACCACAATAAAGCTAGTCACACAATCGTTTCGCTTTCCCAGTGTATATAAAGTTGTATGCACTCTATAATGTTGTCTATTAAGTGTGCAATAGCATTATGTCTAAAAATGTACATACCTTCATTTAAAAGTACTTCATTGCCAAAAAATAACAAAACTATAATAATGCTATTATCGGAGCTTATTGGAAAAAATGGAAGCAATAGACTTGCTCAACACAGAGTTGCTACAAACCTTCAATTTGTAAAAAAAAAATACAATATCTGTGAAGCACAATAAGCAAAACATGATAAAATGAGATATGCCTATATTCTGTAATTTTTGAATGGAGTACTCTATAGATACCAATTATGTCAAGGTGGTTGATAGTGGCATTCAAGCCTTCTGTATCTTTACTAATTTGGAGGGGGGGTTCTAATAATTTCATCAACTAAAGAGGGGTATTAAAATTTCCTACTATGATTCTGTCAGTTTTTGCTTATTGTATATTGAAGTTCTATTATTAGGTACATACTTATTTATAATTGTTATATCTTCCTAAGGAACTATCCCCTTTATTATTATGACATTTTCCTTTTACCTGTGGTAATACAAACTTCCAGTCTATTTTATCTGTTTTATAATATCTACTCAATCCTTCTTATGTTTTTTCTGTGTGGATAGTATAACTCTTTCCATTCATTTACTTTCAAACTCTCTGTACCTTTATATTTAAAGTATGTCTCTTGTGTGTAGCATTTAGTAGGGCCTCGCTTTTTGTCTACTCTATGTATTTCTAAGTTTTAATTGAATAGTTTGTACCATTAACATTTAATGTAATCATTGACAGGGTTGTATTTAGGGCTATCAGGTTATTGGGAAGGGAGATTATTCTGTTTATCCCCTCTGGTTTCTGTTTTTATTTGCAGGTTTATCTGTTCTCTTCTCCCTTTCCTGCCTTCTTTTGGATTATTTGAACATTTTTTGTCTTCAGAAACCAAAAACCAGGGGTGGTATTTAGAATATTAGTAAACAGGCACTAACTCCCTTGCACCAGTGGGAGAAAATATGTGGCAGCATTCATCAAAATAAAAAATTCTCTCTCCACCCTTAGAGATATTAGTCTGTTTTATTCACTGATGTTTTCCCAACTCCTAGCACAATGCTAAGCCACGCAGTAGGTGCTCAATTAGGGTTTGTTGAGTGACTGAACTTTTTGAGAAAAAGCAATTCTACTTCTAAGAATGTATAATAAACCCTCACATGTACACAGACAGTTGTGTGTACAAGACAGAAGGAAAAAACAACCTGTAAAAGTTAAAGGTATTTTAATAGCCAATGAACATTCGAGGGTAAATGAGTGATGTGGGTTCATGTTATATCATGGAGCACAAGCAAGCTGCAAAACAGAATGATGGGGCTCAATCTGAACTAACCAGAAGGGTTTTTCCATGACACATTATTAATGGGTACAAGTGGGTAATGCTCATGGTGGAACCTTGTGTGTGTGTGTGTGTGTGTGTGTGTGTGTGTGTGTGTGTGTCTGTGTGTGTCTATGTCTGTGTTTGTGTCTGTGTGTATATCTGTGTGTATGTGTGATGCACATGTGAATGTAGAAAAAAATGTCTGGAATAAAACACTCATAACTGATCCCAGATGTCACCTGTGAGGTGGAGGAGAATGGGATAAGTGATAATGGCCTAATGTAGTTCATATACTTAGATACTGTTTGAAGCTTCTGCATTAGGTCATATTAATGTATTATCTGTTTACATATTTATGAAGAAAACGCATATATTAAAACAATGCTGGCACTAGAGGGCTATGTGAGATTGGGGATAAGAGGAGTGTAGAGGAAGAGGGTCTCAAACTCATAGGGACATGTAACTATAGATTATGAGTAAAGTCCCTCGTCTTGACTTCCATGTAGACCATGAGACCTTTGAGAAAACTTCCTATTTTTGTAATTCTTTACAAAACAGACCTCCTCTAGTATTTGTGTGTGTGTGTGTGTATACTCCTATTTTCAGATTCTAGGTATATTTTTTACAATGTGTTTTTTTTTTATTTTTCAATTACATTTCACATACGATATTAGTTTCAGGTGTACAACATTGTGATGAGTCATTTGTATTCAAAGTCATCATCTCAATAAATCTGGTACCCATCTGACACCATACATAGTTATGAGTATTATTGACTGTATGCCCCATATAGTACTTTACATCCTTGTGACTATGAAATTATACTTCTTAATCTCTTTCCCTTTTTCACCCACCCCTCCAACCCACCTCCCATCTGATGACCATCAAAATGTTTTCTGTATCTATGAGTCTGTTTCTGTTTGGTTTGTTTATTTTGTTCTTTACATTCCAGAAGTAAGTGAAATCATGTGCCATTTGTCTTTCTCTGTCAGGTTTACTACACTCAGCATGATACCCTCTAGGTCCAAGTAGGCTGTTGAAGATGGAAAGATTTCATTCCTTTTATGGCTGAGTAATATTTCACTCTCTCTCTCTCTCTCTCTCTCTCTCTCTCTCTCTCTCTATATATATATATATATATATATATATATATATATATATATATCACCTCTTCTTTTTTTACATTTAATATTATTTTATATTAATTTTAGGTGTACAGCATAGTGGTTAGACATTTATATAATTTCAGAAGTGATACTCCTGACTAGTCTAATACCCACCTGACACTATACATAGTTATTACTGGATTGTTGACTACATTCCCTATGCTTTACTTCATATCCCCATGACTATTTTATAACTACCAATTTGTACTTCTTAATCCCTTCACTTTTTCACTCTGCCCCTAACCTTCTCCCAACTATCACTTCAACAAATCTAGTACCCACCTGTTATTACAATATTATTGACTATATTCCTTATGCTATACCCTATATCCCCTTAACTACTTTGTAACAACTAATTTGTACTTCTTAACCACTTTCCCTTTTTCACCCACACCTTCCACCCCCTCCCATCTGGCAACCATCCAAATGTTTTCTATATCTGAGGTTGTTTCTGTTTTGTTCATTTATTTTGTTCTTTAGATTCCAAATATAAGTGGAATCAAATTACATCTTTCTGACACTCCACTCAGCACAATACTATCCATGTCTTTTGATTGGAGCTTTTAATCCATTTAAATTGAAGTAATTGTTGATAGATATCTAGCTATTGCCATTTTATTATTTATAATTTTGCTCTTTTTAGTAGTCCCTCTAATATTCCTTGTAATTCTGGTTTGGGGTGATGAACTCCTTTAGAATTTTTTTTGGGGGGGTCTGGGAAGCTCTTTATTTGTCCTTCAATTTTGAATGATAGCCTTGCTGGGTAGAGTAATCTTGGTTGGAGGTCCTTGCTTTTCATCATTTTGAATATTTTCTGCCACTGCCTTCTGGCCTTCAAAGTTTCTGTTGAGAAATCAGTTGACAATCTTAGGGGAGCTCCCTTAGAAGTTACTAGTTGCTTTTCTCTTGCTGCTTTTAAGATTCTCTCTTTGTCTTTAACCTTTGCCATTTTAATTATAATGTGTATTTTGTGTGCCTGTTTTGGGTTCATCTTGTTTAAGACTCTCTGTGCTTCTTGGGCTTGTATGTCTATTTCCTTCACCAGGGTAGGGAAGTTTTCAGTCATTATTTCTTCAAATGGGTTCTCATTCCTTGCTTTCTATCTTCTACTTCTGGTACTCCTATGATGTGCATATTGTTACGCTTGATGTTGTCTCAGAGGTCCCTTAAACTATATATTTTTTTGGATTCTTTCTTTCTTTTTGCTGTTCTGATTGGATCTTTTTTGCTACCTTGTCTTCCAAATTGCTAATTCAATCCTCTGCTCCATCTAGTCTGCTGGCAATTCCTTCTATTGCATTCTGAATTTCAGTTACATATTCTTCATTTCTGACTGTTTTTTTTCTTATGGTTTCTAAGTCCTTCTTTATGCTTTACATCCTTGTTGAAGTTTTCACTAAGTTCCTTGAGCATTCTTATAAACATCATTTTGAGCTCTGTATCTGATAGGTTTCTTGCCTCCATCTCATTTAGTTCTTTTTCTGGAGTTTTCTGCTGTTCTTTTGAGACATATTTCTTTGTTTCCTCATTTTGAATGCTCATCTGCATTTGTTTCTATGTATTAGGTAGATTTGCTATGTCTCCTAATACTGCTGGATAGCCTTATGTAGTAAGTGCCCTGTGGGGCCCTGGCACTATCTCCCTGGTCACTTGTGCTGGTGCTCCTGTAGATTCTGGTTTGGTGCCAGCACTGTGCCTGGAACTACTCAACAAAAGTCTCAGAGCACACTGCTGCAGGTCGCCACTTGCCTGGGGCCTGCGGAATTAAATAGTTTTCCAAGAAAGATTGCAATGAAGGCACAGCTGGCTGCTCACCAGAGAAAGTGTCCTTGGCATTGGTAGAGTTGTGTGAAGTAAGGTCCCAGTGAGTCAGGGTGGAATGAGTGGAGCTCACCAGACCAATCAGGTTCCAATTTGGCCATGTAGGGGCAGGTGCAACACAAGAAAGGTGGCACCCACCAGCTGACTGCATAGGAGGAGGACCCACCAAACAAAAATGGTGACTGTTCTCCAGCCTTTGTCCCCAAACCACACACCTCAGTCTGACCCTTCACAGACCTCCAACTCTGCCTGAGTCACTGTCCCTCTGCCAGCCAAGGGTGAGTGCCTTCAGGTGACTAAGTCTGCGCAGGCACTCTAAGAGTATGTCTGGGTTTCCCACAGCCTTCCATTCCAACCTGACCATTGAAGTCCCCACTGTTTTTCACAGTCAGATTTTGTGGGGCTCTTCTTCCCAGCACCAGTGTTCTGGTCTAGGGAGCCTAGTAAGGGGTAGGGGTCCCTCACTCCTCCAGGGGGAACCTCTGTGGCTGAGATATCCCTCTTGATTCTCTATCATCACCAGAAGTTTGGTACCTTTCCCATCTGTGCCCCTCCTACCAGTCTCAACATGGCCTCTTCTTCTTTGTATCCTTAGTTATAAAACTGCTGTTCAACTAGACCTCAGATGGTTCTCCAAGTTAGTTGTTCTATAATCTAGTTGTAATTTTAATGTGTTCATGGAACAAAGCAGGCACAGTGTTTACCTACTCCACCATCTTGAATCCTTTTAGAATTCTTCATGTCAATAAATAGTATCATCACCCATCTCATTACCCAATACAAAAACCTGGTCTCAGTATTTTACACCTCTCTTATCTTCACCCCAAGTCCAAATCCTTGGTTAGGTCTGCTCATTTTATTTCCCAAATACCTGTCTAATGTGCCAACTTCCTTCCATGTTTATTATATCTATTTAATGGACATCTAGAACTATCTCTCTCTTTACCAATATAGTCTTCTAACTCTATTTTAGTTTATTTTTCCTTAGTAATGTGTTTTCTCACACTTGTATTCACTCCATGTTTCTTTTTAAAGCAATCAAATCTAATCCTGTAATTCATATGTCACTGCTACAAATGTTGCAATATTTCACTTTCTCCTTATGGCATTATATATGTTGTTGGTGGAAAATTTTGGGTCTATTTTACTATGTATTGATTTCTTATTTTTCCTTTATCAATTTATAGCCTTCCAGAAAGCAAGAAAAGTGATCCAGGTGATCACATCCTCAGCATTGCTGAGAAAGATAAAAGTGCTGTAGGTGAAGCATGCACTGCAATCTTGGCATTGCTCCAGAGTAGTGCCTTAAACGTACAGTGACCTAATCACTAGAGCCAAAACTGAGGGAAAGTCTAAGATGAGGGTGTCTAATCTTTTGGCTTCCCTGAGCCACATTGGAAGAAGAATTGTCTTGAGTCACACATAAAATACACTAACACTAAGGATAGCTGATGAACTAAAAAAAAAAATCACAAAAAATCTCATAATGTTTTAAGAAAGTTTGCAAACTTGCGTTGGGCCACATTCAAAGCTGTCTTGGGCTTCATGTGGCCCACAGGCTGACGGTTGGACAAGCTTGGTGTAGGAAGTCTTAATAATGATACTTACCTTGATAGTACACAATTTCTTCTTAGGGACCTGTGTTTCACCTGTATTACCTCTGCATTTTCCAGAACATTTGAAGGATTTTGCTGACCTTGTCTCCCATCCTCAATCCTCCCCCCACCAGCAGTCAATACGGCATCTCAAATCTTTCTTTCACTGTAAATACTACCCCTGGTCACTCACTGATTTATAACCAAACAAACATATCAAAACAATTTGCTACTTGAAACATTTGGAGGGCTAGCAGAATGAGGCTTTAGAAAAATCATTTTTAATTGTGAACAAATCAAAGGAGGATTAGTGTGAACTAAGAAAATGCAAGGGAATAATAAAACAAGGAAAAAATCATTATTGAAAAATTCTACAGAATTTCATGCTCAAGGATACAACTTAAAATATGGTATAGTTTCTGTAGGGAAATAAAAAAATATTTCCCTCCACCCTCTTATGTTCTTCACCTGGGGCCCTGAAAGTTAAACTGACAAAAGACAGATTAACAACATAAAAATAGAATTATTATAACTTGCATCCTATACACTTGGGAGCACTCAATGATGTGTAACTCAAAAGGATGGTTAGAATTTGGAGTCTATATGCCTAATTTAGTAGAGGAAGGGGGAGGTTGAGAAAGGGCACTTATGCAAAAGAAAATGACTTTTTGGAAAGTTAAATGGATCTTTAGGAAAATAGATGAGAGATATAATAGTCCTGTTTCCTTTTTATTTTTTAATATTTTTTATTTTTCAATGACATTTGACATGCAATATTGTATTAGTTTCAGATGTACAACATAGTGATTAGACATGTGTATAACTTACAAAGTGATCACCTTGATAAATACAGTACACATATGACAACATATGTAGTTATTGTTATATTATTGACTACATTCCTTGTGTTATAGTTTACATGACTATTTTGTACTTACCATTTGTACTTCTTAATCCCTTCCCTTTTTACACCCATTCTTCTAACCCCACTTCCATCTGGCAACCATCAAAATGTTCTCTGTTTCTATGAGTTTGTTTCTGTTCTGTTTGTTCATTTATTTTGTTCCTTAGATTCCACATACAAGTGAAATTGAGATATAATAGTCTTGTGATAATGTCTGGATGTGGTGCTGACTTCTCCCAGAGAAAAGAAAATAAGAGGTGCTCCTAGGGAGGGTATTTATGACAATTGAGTTCTTTTGAGTTCTTTAAAGAGGCTCTGCTTTTAACCAGATAAGGGATTTTAAGAACTCAAATTTCTTCAGCTCAAAAAAATTCATATGTCAAAGTGACATATTTGCATTTAGCATACTCTGGTCCCCTTCATTTTCTTCTAGCCTTTTGCTATGTATTGCTAAAAACAATGTCTGGCCAATATTAAGCATCAATAAGGATAAGCTTGTATTCTAGTGTCACTTTTCCTTTCTGCCTTTATTTCTTCTTCCTCCTGCTCTCTTACCTCCCATTTTTTTTACCCTGTGACCTACACTCTACATCTCCCACTCATACCCACTCAACTGTTTTTGCAAGCTGAGCTCTCTTGGCTCTGTGTCCTGGGATCAAGAACCCTGGACTGCCTGTCATACTTCTCCCACCAAAGCAGGATTCCTGCTTAATAAAGTGAATTCTGTTAAGTTTCCCTAAAACCCAAATCCATTTTAGCCTTGAGTAAAGAAGAGATTGGTTGAATGTATGAATGCACTTCAAGGATGACTGACTGGAAACAGAAGTACCTGCTGGGTTTGTGACTGAGTTTAGGAGTGAATGGAGAACATATGACTACAAGAGCTCACACAAGGTCAGCCCTGATCACCAGAGTGTGGCTACAGTTGAGTAAGCTGGCTCATTCTTACAGAGGTGGAGTGAGTTGGAATCAATCAGGAATAATACCATTTACAGGAAGACTACTGATACTCCAAGATGGATTCTAGCTCTCACCATGCTCCTATGCCAAAGCTTCACTTCCTTAGTCCTGAAGGCCAGTCCAGCAACCCAAGACATCTGAACCAACCCAATAGCTAATGAAAGCACAGCACTTGAAGGAGAGTGTGAGGCTTAAGGTGATTTCCAGAAATCCCCTGCAACTAGGCAGAACTGGGGGATGAAAGTTCTATAGGACCAGTCAGAACCCAGGAAGGTACTTGACTCCTATTCCCCTCATCCCAGAACCAATGTCTTCCCAAGGATGCATGACTTAAGCAAATTATAAGTAGACAAATAGGTTATGTGGGGGACTGAGAACCACGATGGAGGCCACAGAGTAGGTTAACACCAAAGGTAGAGAATAGGTGTCTATTTAGAGCCCAAGTTGAATCTGGGAAGAAAAAGTTGTTAGATTCCCATCCCCACTAGAGATGGTGTTGATACCCCCTCCTCTCTGACCAACAGTTTATTTGTCCAGCACAGCCCCTCCCCGCAGTGGATTGTTTCCTCCTTGTGTCTCCCAACACTACACTAGTGGAACGCTCTATCCACAGCTCCCATCCCAATCACTCAATGGAATCCTCTATCCACATAAACTCTCATGCACACTAAACTGTTCATTCCTATTTCTCTCCCCATCCCAGCATCTGGGAATTAATTATCTCAAACCCTGGATATTTCGTGGAAAACAAAGGTCAAGCTTCCAGTCCCTTTCCTCAGAACTTTATTCTAGTATATGGTTCAGAGCCCTTTCTGTGAGATTTAAGCATCAGGTTCAACAGAGGAACCCCATGTTCTTGCCCCAAAGCAGTCACTGTTCAGTGCCTTTGCATTGGCTGGATCCTGTTTCCAGTCCACCCTTCATACAGCCTTGCACTTGGCTTACTGTCTACTCTTTTTCGGGGCTCTATTCAAAGATCACCTCATCCAAGAGTCTTTTCATGATCACCCTAAATGAAATACATCGCATCACCCCTTTCTGTCCCCTTAAGCATGTTTTATTTTCTTATTTCTCTTCTTCTCCCTTCAACCCAGAGTAATGGCCAGTTATTTTGGGGACAGCTGAAGAAGGTTACATTTCTGCAGGATAGCTCAACAGAGGAGGATTTGTCTGGCCCTTTTACCAACAAGAACTTGAACCATATTGGACATCACTTGGGATTAGGGGTTGTCTCAGAAGTCTATGGCCTAGGCCTGAGTGGGGGATGAGGGCAAACATGGATGAGACATAATGGCTTGTGTCTGCTATAGAGATGAGAATCATGAGATTCAGAGGCTGGGATTAAGTTCACTAAAGTCTTTGGAGCTGGGGGACTTGAGAAAAGCCTTAGAGAATTAACATTATGTGGAACTATGGACCTAGAGATTGGCAGAGGCCATGACAAACAGGTAGGGAAGGAGGCATGGCCAGGGGTGTGAACAGATGTGGACACCCACATAAACTCTCTGACCAGCATGTTCCCTGCAATACAGCCTTCCTTACAGTGGTAATCCTCCCCATGGAACCAGCTCCTGGGGGCTGCATAGTGAGGGCATCCTAGTTTACCTGAGTCTTTACCTGCTCCTCTGAGAATAATAATTTGTTACTCAAGGTCACACCTCTTTGAGACAATTCCCAGTCCCAAAGGTCTTAACTTCTACAGGCCAGGAACAATGTCTGCAGGATTGGGAGAAGTTTGGTTTACTGAGATCTCCTCCCTCACCCCACCTTCCTAGGGGCAAAACATGAGCCCCTCTTCCTTCAGGACCCCCAGAAGGTTTTCTGTCCCAGCCCTGACCAGTCTGGCATTCAGCCACATGCAGAAAGCCCCCTTTACCTCTCTGACATAATAACAACATTTTGAGGTCCCCAGGCACCAGGGTTAGGCTGGTTTTCTTTTTTGTTTGTTTGTTTGTTTTTTGTTTCTTTGTTTTTTGTTTTGTTTTTGTTATTGGGGTGACATCTGTTAGCAAGGATTACACAGGTTTCAGGCATATAATTCTACAGTGCATTGTCAGCTTGATGTATAATAAGTTCACCACCTAATGTGACTTCTCTTTCCATCACCTTATATTTAGCTTCCCCCCTCCTCTCCCACCCCTCCCCTTTCTCCCCTCCCTAACCCACTCGTCCCCAAAAAAACATTAAACTATTGATTGTGTCCATGGGTTATTTGTTCATTTCTTTTTTTCTTTGCATTCAGTTTTATATTCCGCATATGAGTGAAATCATGCAGTTCTTTGTTTTTTCTGTCTGGCTTATTTCACTTAGCATGATGATCTCCAGGTCCATCCATTTTGTCGCAAATGGCACTATTTCATCTTTTCTTACAGCTGAGTAATATTCCATTGTGTAAATGTACCACAGCTTCCATATCCAGTCATCTCTCGCAGGGCACTTTGGTTGTTTCCATGTTTTGGCCACTGTGAACAGCGCTGCGATGAACATTGGGGTACATAAGTCTTTGCGGACAAAGGTTTTCAAGTTCTTTGGGTAGATCCCCAGAAGGGGGATTGCTGGGTCAAATGGTAGCTCCACTCCCAATTTTCTGAGGAACCTCCACACTGCCTTCCACAGTGGCTGTACCAGTTTGCACTCCCACCAGCAGTGTACCAGAGTTCCTTTTTCTCCACATCCCCTCCAGCACTTGTTATTCTTTGTCCTGTTGATAATAGCCATTCTCACAGGTGTGAGGTGGTATCTCATTGTGGTTTTGATTTGCATTTCCTGATAGCTAATGAGGATGAGCATTTTTTCATATGTCTGCTGGCCATTTGTATTTCTTCATGGGAGAAGTGTCTGTTTAGTTCTTCTGACCACTTTTTAATTGGGTTGTTTGTTTTTTTGTTGTTAAGTCTTATTAGTTCTTCATATATTTTAGATATTAGACCCTTATCTGATGCGTTATTGGCAAATATTTTCTCCCATTCAGTTGGCTGTCTCTTTGCCTTGTTGATGGTTTCTTTTGCTGTGCAGAAACTTTTTAGTTTGATATAGTCCCATTCATTTATTTTTGCTTTTACTTCCCTTGCCTTTGAGGTCAGGTTCATGAAGTCTTCCTCGAGTCCTAGGTCTATAAGTTTAGTACCAATGTCTTCTTCTATACAGTTTATTGTTGCAGGTCTTATAGGAAGGTCTTTAATCCATTTTGAGTTAATTTTTGTATATGGAGAGAGTTCACAGCTCAGGTTCATTCTTTTGCATATGTTTTTCCAGTTTTCCCAGCACCACCTACTAAAGAGGCTGTCTTTTCCCCATTGTATGTTTTTTGCTAGATCGGAAGAGC